>VYXD01001235.1:1197635-1257067 GCA_013397195.1 Hylia prasina
TTTTTTTCACCATCTTTCTGTTTTACTGTCATCTTTCTTTCAAACCTTCTCTGAAAATATCTGTCTTCCTATTTCATTGTTTAATACTCTTGGTATATTTTATCATTGCAAAACATTTTGAAACACATTTTGCATGAAAGACACTGTCCTGAGGAAGGGTCAGCTCACACTGTGTTGTTTGCATAGAGAGCATGAAGGAGGAAGAGCAATAAAAGAGCAACTTAATTACTTTGGAGCTGTGGTGCTTCCTGCTGCCATGGCCTCTGCATGAGGTTCTGACGCAGCCACCAGCGCTGGTGAGTGAGACCTGATCTTGCTGACAACTCCTCTGGTGCAGCCTTGCCCAATGTCACTGAGCAGCTCACAGAAAATGAACAACCCACAAAGAGTGATGTAGAAGAGAGGACATCAGTGATGTAGCCCAGGCTAAAAAACTTACAGAAACAGCAGTGACCTCCAAAAAGCACAAAAGCCTTTCTGCCCTGTTCCTCTTTTTGCCCTGTTCCTCTTTTTGCCCTGTTCTCTCTCCTCTGCAGAACAAATCATAACCTCTTCTAGGAGTGTTGTTCACCTCCCCTTGAGAGGTGCTTTATCCAGGAAAAGAATGAAAAATCAGAGCACAGCTGCAAAAAAATAATTCTCACTTGTTGCCTAAGTACTTGTATTTTTTGTACCTGAACAAGCTAGGATGATATGACCTAGCCTACCTTGCATATGTTGAGATTGTGAGACCCAGTGGATAGATCTGGATCTGACTTCTCAGTTTCTTCCAGAGCCAAGGATTACCAGTGACTGTGTCTGATGCTGTGGGGTGAGAACATTCATCAGTAGGAAGGATTTATGAATTTTCTCATTCTTCGGTGGATTAGGCTTTGAGCAAAAATCCACAAAAATAATATAAATCCAAGCAATCATAGTTTGTTTCCTTTAGAAAGCACTATTTTTTTTTTTTCTGGCCAGTCCTAGCAACAACATGCCTGGCTTAGCAGCCACTTCAGCTATATTGCCTTTTACCTTTTTTTCTGTTCTTCTCCCTGCTTGACCTTGGGAAAATTCTTGTTGTCTGTCCCATGTTGCAATTCCACTGCTGGAATAATTGAGCTGTAACAGAAACCTTTCCATTGACTTCTTCCTTTTTTCAAGATCCAAATATTTTGCTTTACATCTTTTGGTTCTCTTTTCTCCTTAGAATTTTGTACCTAGGAACTTATCTATATGCAAAATCATTGTTGAGAACTTGAATGCACCATCTGTCTCTGTTTATATCCAGTGACATCCCAGACACAGGGCTTGTACCAGAAAGTCTCTACCTCTAGTCTGAGTATACAAATAAGAAAGAATATAGCAAATTCCCTGTATTTTTTAAATGGTTTCATCAGGATTATTCACCTCTAATCTAACCATTGCCAGTACTGTAGTAGGTGTCTAAAACATTTCTTTCCCCACAGTTTCAACAGGCTTTGTGTGCTATTTCCACAGAAATTAATGTAATCAGCAAGTTCACTGTCAAATGTGCCCTTTTCTGCCAGTGGCAGCAAGTTGAAGTGAGCCAGTGGTCTGCTTCCAGGTTAGTAATATCATAGCACTAACTGATACTCTATTCTTTTTTTGTTCATATGCCATGCCTGTGACTTTCCACTCTGAAAAGCCAAACCTAAACAAAAAAAACACCCCAAACCCACAAAAACATTGATTTCCTTTTTCATAGGTGAAACATGGAGTATTTTTGCCACTTGAAAGTAAACCCCATCTCTCGTATGTCATTGCACTCACTGGTTATTATCAAGGAGAAATATGGCTCATTCTTGGGAATAATTTTTCCTTTAAGCTTTGTCTTTTTCCTGCTTATTCATATGTCCTGTTCCTCCAAGACTGACTGTTTCATGACATTCCAAGTTACTCTTCTACTGAAATCGTGTAGACTGTATCAAAGAAAACTCATCTCACAGAATTGCCTCTGCAGCACATTACGGACTGCACAGCTTCCTAAGAGCAATTTAAAATGAAGAACAACCTTTCAGAACTGCACATGGACAATAGCCAGACACAAGACTGAGCTGCAGAGGGTGCATTAAACTCCCCATCTGCTCTTCACAGTGCTCATCACTGATGTCTAACTCACAGTAAAGCCATTTGGCCAAAAAAAGCCACAGTGGATGAGACAAGTGTACCAAAAGCCAGACGAATCCTACTTTCCTCAGTGACCATGTAAGGAAATGTGTCTGATCCAGCCAATATTTTCTCAATATTTCATTCCAGAGCATGTGATATCTGTAGGTAAGTCATTCTCCAAATGAACTAGGGAAGTCAGGTTCTGTTCTCATTTACACTACCTTATTATCTCAGTTGATCTTAACACAACTACTAATTCACCCCAGCGTACATGACGTCAGAGTACCCCTGTGGGTCCCAGCAGTCAGCCAAAAACTTGGCAGAGTTTTCTAAAGTCATCTGCAAGTTTCCACTTTCCAGGAAACCTCTTTTCCAACCCACTCCTTCGCTAGGTCCGGTTCCCCTTATGGTGCCACGATCTGACCCCTCTGCAGACGCTCTGCTCCGAAGGAGCCCGCATTTCCCACGGGCAGCTCTGCCCTGTGGGATATGGACTTAATATGGGATTTTTATTTTTTTTAAGGGACCAACCCGGGCTCGTTTTAGGGGTGTATGCTGTGCGACAGCCATGGGACGGTACAAGCCAGGTGTTGAGGCGGGTTTGCACGATGCGCGGTGACTTCCATCCCCTAACCCCGGTGAGGCGTGGGGCTCGCCCCACTCCCAGGCAGCGCCAGGCTCGGGTTCTGACACAGAGGTGCCTGGCAGGCCCCAGGCCCTGCCCCGCCCGGGGCTCTGGGGCAGCGGCCGCCCCGCCCNGGCGGACACTCCGGGTGCGGGGCGGTTTTTTCTGCGCCTGCCCCTCACCCGGTGCACGTTGTTGGTGCCCTCGGTGGGGCGGACCTCGGCGGGCACGGCTGCCCGGCGGCCGAGCGCTGTCGCTCGCAGGTTCCCGCAGCGCCGGGGCCGCTCGCTGCCGCTGTCCGGNGTTTGGGAAGCTGCTGTGCGCCCTGGAACAGCTCCCGCCGTGCCTCGCCCGTGCTGCTGCTCCGAGGGAGCATCCTCAGCGGTTTGCCCGTCCTGTGCCGTAACCAAGGGCATTTGATTTTCACAAGCGCTTAACAGAGGTACGTGGTTTGTGGCCTGTGCTTGATCGTTCACAAACGTCTTTTGGAAAGAACCTGTATTTAGCCTAACTCACTTCGCGGGTTGGCCGAGTGCTTGAACTGAAGGAACGCTTCTTGGGTTTGGAGAAATTGCCTTCGCGGAGGCAAAAAGAGGAACGCTCTGGGAGAGCGTGGGGACAGCAGGGGCTGCACAGCCTCCGGAAGGACGGATGTGGAGAGAAGGGAGGCACAGACTGATTTCTTTTGCTGAAAGATGCTGCAGCCCAGGGCTGTGATAGCACAGACCATTGGGTCATCACTGTGCAAGCAAATTCTTGGCTCAGCGAGCATAAGCACAGACTGCCACCCGTGTGCTCTTTCATGTTGTTTGCAGAAAGATGACGGGGAAAAGATTGCTCCCTCTGCAAATAAATTGTAACATGCCTCTCCAATGTAGTGGGAGAAGAGCCGAGCTTAGACAGCACAGTATGGAAAAAAACCACAAGATAGATGCACAAAAATGTGCCCTTTGCAAGCACTTTGTGATTGCCTAAAAGCTGCAGGCTGTTTCAACATCATCTTGCTAGATGTAATAAAGTTTCGAACAGAAATCAAGTGAAGCAAACTCTTCCTACCCTTGCAAATGCTAAACACTTAGAGGGAAAATGTGAAAATAGTGGTAAAGGGCTGAGAATTTGCCATGCTGATTAACATTTATGTAAGCAAAGACAATTAGGAATGCATACTACCTATTATTAAATTAATTCTTAGCCAACTATAGCAGAATGGGAGACAGATGAATAGGAGAAATGTGTAAAATCTGAACCATATAAGATGCACACAGTGCTGGCAGTTTTATTATGATAAGGGATCCAGCCGGAGTGTCATGTCTGTTTCCTTGTGATTCTGCTTTTTACAGTCATTTTGACCCCATTCTAACTTTCCCGTGCCTGAACAGACCGAAACAAAAGGCAACCTGAAACCTCCAGCTGCCTTCTCTCTGCTATTATACCTAGAAGGAGTTTTTCCCCTTAGGGATGGTTGCTGGCTGTAGCTGTGTGCTGGCTGCCTTCCTTTCCCACCTCTTCCTCGGACTGGGTCACCCCTATCACCCAAGATGGGGAAAAGAGCAGGCAGGAATGTCCCCCCTGCCTGCCTCATGTTTCCCACCTTTCCTGTGCTCTGGCACACAGGCTGGCCTGCATGCAGCCTGCTATTTGCTATATCTAGTACGTGTGCTTTGCTGTCAAGAGCATACATGCTGCAGGACCTGGAACTGTTGGGAAAGGGGTCTTGGGCTATTTCAGCATCCAGGTCTAATCTAGTACTATCACCATGTATGTAAGTATGTGAACATGTTTGGCTTAGGAAGTTATTGCTGTGGGCATTTACTTTTCAGATGTAAAAGGCTGAACTAGGATAGCTCGCTTCTGCCAAGTGTCTGTGTTCATAATTGGGTCTTACTGGTGCAGCACAAGTTATATTCTGTAAATTCCCCATCAGAGGCAGAAAGCAATGGAGCCTTTCCTCCTTGCACCCCTTCTACAGAGAAAGAGAAGAGGAATTATCTCAACGACTGAGTACATTCAGAAGTTGCTGAAAAATCTGATGTTTCTGATAGGTCTGAGACTTGGAATCTAAGTGCTAAAAAGCCAGTACATTTTCACCTCTACCTCCTGCACTCTTTTGCAAGCAGTTCTCCCCCTGTGTCTTCATGACTGTGGTTGTCACCTTTTCCTGGCTTGCGCAGAGGAAATCCTGTTACAACACAGTCGATCCTTGGCGCTGCTGCAAAACCCACCTCTTAGCCTGCCACTTTATCTGCATCTCCCCTCTTTGTCAGTCCTGCTGCTGCTCCCTCTTCCCTCCTGCACTGGACATGTCAGTCTGAGGCTTTGCTTTCCAGTGTCCTTGACAGTCACCCTGTACATGATGTACCAAGTCTCCCATTTTCCCAAGATATAGCCCTGGGCTTTGACCAGCCTGTGCTCTCAGCATCTTTCTCCCTCAAGCCATCATCTTCGCATTTCCCCGAGCTCCACCTTGTGCTTACTTGTAGCTTCATATAGGCACCTTGTCCATCATTCCTTTAATTTCCTTGAAAAATCACATTCACTTTGGTTCAGATGCCTTCAACAGCCGTCTGGTGAGATGCTAAGACAAGCCCTCACCCCTGCTGTCACCTTCCCTGCCACTGGAAATACTCTTGCTCTGGATTGAAGCACAACAGTGTCCTCTAAAGCTAGCACATCTGAGAGGCAGTTGTTGAACATACCACTCTATCTAGCACCAGCAGAAACTCTCTTTCCATAGCCTATAGTATCCTCACTTGCTCTTTTTTGGCATTTCAGGTGCAACCCTGCCCCCTTATGCTTGCACAGCACAGTGTGGTTTGCTGCAGCTCCCTTTGCATTCTTGTCTCTTTGCCCAAGTTGTTGCCGGCTGTTTTGCAAACAGGGACTATAAGTGAATGTTAGGCACACAAATATGCCACAGTTTCTTTGTCAGGGGAGGGCATGCATGAAGCCTGTGTCAGTCAAATAAGGAATGGCATGAGGACAGGGATCTTCTGTTACAGCAGTGAGGGGAAACAGAATATCAAAGGAGAGGGGTATTTTCTTACTTTTCTTGGTAAAACATGAAGAGGTACCCAAGTCAGGAGGAAGAGTTACAGAGAGCAGAGTTACTATGATAGCGCATGGGGGCCTAAAACTCCTTTGACATTTAAGTGTACATTATGTAGTTGATACTGAATCTGTATTTTTTTGAAGAGAAAAAAAAAATCTGAAAATGATGCATTAACAGAAATTTCTGTTGAACCAAGTGTAAAAAATAGTGTCCTAGCTTTATATTGTGACAAGGTTCCTAAGAAGGTTGAAATAAAATCTGCTTGAAATTTTTGGGTGTGAAATGGATTTTAAAAATTCGTGATTTATAAAATGTGTGATTTATACCTGTTGTTTTTATAAAATATACTGCAATCAGTATATCAGCTGAATTTTGCAATAGAAAAGTGTTTTCTTATTGTTCATAACTGTACTTGTGGGTCACAGCTTCATTAGTTAAGGACCAATAACCCCATTGCCTAGCAAAGTTAAAGGGCACTTACTGTTCAGCAAGCTCCTTGCTGTAGTCTGCCCAGAATTCTCCTGAGACAGGAGTGGATGTGCCTGCACGGAGTGTGGGAGATGAGGGCTCTCAGCTACGCTCGTGCTACGTCATTGGCATTGGGCAGGAGGATGTGCTGCAGCACTGGGAGAAACAACAGAGACCTTAAATCCATTCAGTTCCAGATTTGGACACACTTTGTCCTAAAACTGCATTTCTTGTAGATGAAGGGGGTGTATGATATTTTTGAGGGGTTTTTCCCCCCTCTACCTGGAGCTGAACCTGAGGGTCTGAGCACTGCAAGTTTATAGTTTAACACATGAGTGTGATGGAAAATGAAAACAAGCTCTGATAACAAGAACAGCTTGCCCTGGAGCTTGGTATTTTATCTGGCATGTTTTGGTCCGAGTAAACTGAGCAGGAGCTGAAGCACTGCCCCACAAGAAGTGTGGTGGCTTCAGGAAGGGCGAATGCAGTGCACAGCCCCCCACTGCACTGGCCACTCGGCCTCAGCTGTGGAGTCCAGCACCGCTCTGCCTGTGTCAAGTGAAAAAGGTGGTTTTGGGGAGCCCATGTGAAGATTCAGGCATGAAGCAGCAAAGCTTAATTAACTTTTGTTTGTTCTGAGATTAATTACATCACCACTATGCCACACACACATATGCTGGATGGAATCTCCTGAGAGGCTTATCAATTGATGGGATGCTCCACACAGCCTTTGGAAAGAAGGGGCAGAAGGAATAGGACGATCCAACCACGAAAGAAGGCAACAAGGCAGAAGCAGCTGAAATATTTTCAAATACTTGTTCCACTGAGGAAAATAGGTTTTAATGGAATCTTCATTTCTCATTAAGCTGCCATTCCACACTACACTAAATTTCCCGTTCAAACAAAACTTCCAAATTGGATGTTGCAAGAAATCAAACAATAAGTCATTATACAAAATGCAGAAGTTAAGGATTCTTAACTCCTGCTGGTTTCTCCTCTTCCCTGGCTAACCCTGCCCTGGACCTCCTTTCCAGCTGGGCACCCAGGATCTGTTACTTTGACAGTGACACCTTAGTGGCTGTTTTTGACTTCAGAAGTCAATTATCAAGATTTGAAGCTGTTATGGGCAACCAAATAGCTGTGTGAACCTTCATGTCTTCTCTGCCTGATTACCCACTGTCATTAAACTTTAGGAGCTCAGATCTGTTTGCGGTTTCTGCCTGGGTTGAATTTGGCTGAGAGTGGCAACAAAAGTTATTCAGAGTGGCAATAAGGGGAATAAATTTGGGATTGGATACCAAGAAATCAAATACGACCCATCACTATGGTCAGCAAAGAGTAGGCTGTTGAGTTTTGGGTGGGGGTTTTTCAGCAATCTGTATTTTTTCACAGGAAAAAAAAATTAAAAAAAAATATTTGTAATAAACCAGCACAGAAAGGAGACTGATTTCCTTGGTAACTGTGTCCTTTGGATCAGATTGATGGTCTCATTGGAGGCTAGACCAGGAGGGTCCCATTTCTCTGTCTAAGGTCTCAGAGACACAGCAGAGAGATTCCTTACTCCTCTCCATATCCTGAGAGATACAGGGAACAGATAGATCCCTACTCCTTGCATATCTTACTGGCACAGTGAATGAATACGCTGCTTGGGACAAATCCTTCTGTAGGATACTGCTGCAGCTGAGACAGTAAAAATGGCTGTGAGGGGCAATAGAGTGGTGCAAGAGGATGAAGAACTGTGGGATACAACTGTGTATGGCAAGGGGTATTCTGGAGATAAGCTTGATGTTCTGATCCAAGTATTTCTCTGTTCTTCAAAGATAATTAAAAGCTCTGCCCTCCCTGCCTCACTGTGTACATTTGCCATTTGAATATGAATGCCTGCACTTAGGAAGCCTCAGAGGATGTCTTGTGTTTTTCACTTCATGCTTAATCAGCCCAAGATTTGGTAGGCTCTGGTCCCCTTGCCTGGCTGGAGACTGTGGCACTGTTTTATTGAATGAAGGCCTAAAGGGGCAAAAGCAGTGCTCTGTGTATCGGGGGGGAGATGGACTAACAAAGATTCTACCAAGAAAAAAGAGCAAAATAATTTGTATTTGCCTTGGTGGAAGATACAGCCCTGTTGCAGAGATCTATGCCTCTTTCCCAAAAGAAAAAAATAAAGGAGAGGAAAAGGGTCCCTGCTACAAGAAGACAAAACTGAGGGGCATAGGGTAGAGCTCTTGGCTATGTGAGGTATATTTGCCAGAAAAAACGCACACAGGGGCTGCTGTACCCCCTCTCCATCCTGTACCACATCTGCCTCAGCCTCAGAAGCAGTTCTGGGCAAGGTGACAAGGGTGCACGCCCTCATATCCAGAGCACATGCTGGGTCCATCTCTGGGACAGCTGACTTTGGGTTCACCTACAACATCCTACCATTCCTTCACAAAGAGATGGTCAAGAAGCTGTCTGACTCCCTTTGGGTGGAACGTTAGTATAGCCAGTGTTATCAAAACATTTGGATTTCAGCAACAGTGTCTTTTAACAGCAGCACTGGATAATTTTTATTGAACTTGGAGAGGCTTAAACCAAAAGTGTTTCAGAGACTGAAGGGATGAAAGCAGCAAAACAATGTATCAACATCCATCCCCAGAGATCTGCTTCTCCAAGGCAGTCAAACCAAATGTGCTGAAGGGTCAGAGCTCTAAGAGGTACAATGATTGTGAAAGTGTCTTTTCTGTCCCAGAGGGGAGAATCTGTTTGAGAGTGGCCGCTCTTTTGCTTTAATCTGTATCATCTGGGATTGTTTCTTCATACACAAGAAATTTAATTTACTTTATTAAAAACAATTCAGGGGCTTTGTTTTAATTTTAGGTATTGAATGCATGTAGCATTCTTCTAGCTATTCTTGTGCTTATAACATATTCAGTTTGGATATTTCAGGTATGTGAAAATTATAAGTGCAGATAGTCAGAAATAAAGAGAATGAATAAATGACAGTGTGCAATCCAAAAGACCTGATTCCCTGCAGGAGACTTTAGGGTATAATGTGAAATGAATTGTAGAGCAGATATGGTGCTCCAGTGCTTTAGAAGGTGCCAGGGGACAGATGTCTGTCTTGGTCCTGGAGCACACTGCAGAAGAAGAGAAAGGTGTTATCAAAGCCTGTCTGTGAAACAGAGTTCAGGATCATGGTTTTGATACTGTACATGCTGTGCTGTAACTGGGCAGCAGAAAGATGCTGTTAGCAGGGATAAAACACAAGCCAGGATTACAGTTGCTTTAGGGGTTTTTTTCTGAAATTTCTGCCAGCAACAGCAGTCAAAATTCAGCACTTGTCCTTCCTTTATTTTGTTATTATTGTAGTTATTACTAAACTCTTCCACTTTTATTTGCTTTTTTATAGGGGCTTTTCTCAGCATGCACTCCCTTTAGATTTGGGCGTGATCACCAGCCACATCCTCTGCGTTGGACATTCGGCTTCTATTTCCATATCTTCTTCCTGCTTGTAAGTATTTTATTCTGTCTCCTTGCTCATTTTTCTTTTACTTTTAAAGACCAGATTTAACTCATGGGTTCTGAGTCTGATCCCAGGTCACGACATCTTTGATTTACATTGATATAAATGACTCTATAATCCACAGATCCACGGGAAATGTAAATTAGAGAATCACTGGAGCCTATCTGAATTAATCTAAGTATCTTTATGGCTCAGAGGGTTTCCTTTTTCCAGCCCCACGCAAACCCCCAAATAAAATATAACTTGATTTTAACCTGCAACCAAGCCATCTGGGGACTTGTCTTCTTGGATTTTCAAAGATATAAATTTAAATCATATTAAATCAAAATAAAAAATGAAATTAGATCATAAATTAAAAGGAAAACTTTGCTTGTGACAGGAACTAGTTTTTCTTTTCCTTCTGTGCTCTATTTCTTTGAGTCAGTTGGCAATTGGTCCTGTTTCCCAGGCAGAGTGGAAAAGGGATTCTCTGTTCCTGGAAGGTCTATCTGTAATGGGAAAAGAAGAGCATTCTACTTACTTGTGTTCTTTTAATTGCCAAAGACATGCATGCAAGAAGTATTAAGGATCATATTCTTGGTAAACTCCAAGCTAGAAGTCATTCTTTGCCTTTCCTGCCTACATTTTCAATGGAATAAAACGTTGCTCACATCTTTTTTTTTTCTGTCTAGAGCTACTGTCTTATTTAGTTGCATGATGTAAAACTGCTACATTTTTCCAGTCTAGAGAATATTGCCTTTCAAGGCTGAAGTTTTCCTGGTACATAAAATTCATTCAGTCTTTTAGTGAGAGCATGGAAACATATTTTTATTGGCATTAAATATTTTGCATTACATGTTTACTGGAAGGGAAATATTGGTAATATAAGAAGGAAATAAATGTAGAAAACAAAGGCAGTCAGGAGGACGATGAAAAAATTAAATCAGGAGCTCCCTGGCCTTCATACATAGATCAATCAGTGAAAACTTGCTGCCAGCTTTTGGAACCAATCACTATGATAGCAGAACTTGGGGAGGGGCAACACATCTTCAGGGGTGAGTAAGTCTTCTCTTGAAACTGGTATCACCATATCAGCTGGGAACCTGCACAATCTCCCTCCTGCTCTTCCTGCCCTGTTACAGCATATTGAAGTTTGGCCAGATGGGGGACCTCTCTGTTGTAACTATGCTAAAGGCAAATTAGGATCTCATCTATTAGGAGATGTTTACAATAAGGGCTCTCTAGGATACCTCCTACCTGTAAAGAAACAGTTCATAGGAGATTGTGACGAAAGTGTTAGTTTATGTAATATAAAAATGCTGATTTTCTTTGATGTCAATTTGTCTCTGCTTAAACATTTTGAAGACACTGAAACAGCCAAGGTATTTCTCAGCTTGTAGTCACAAAAATACAGGAAGAACCAAGAAAACGAAGTGTTTTTCTGTGGCTGATAAACTCACAAGAAATTGAGTCTACCAGACTTATCTTTGCTGCCTGTTCCTCAATTTTTAGGGTTTCAGTGGCTAAATTATATCTGTCTGAGCCTGGAGAAGTAGAGTTGTTGCACCAAGATACATGAAGAAATACAATACAGATGGTAAAGCATTTATGACATTGGGACTATGAAGAAGCTTTGTTCATGCCATCCTGGAGAGTGTTGCAGTCTCATTTAACATTCTCTTTAGTCTGAACTGGGAGATGGTGACTGTTTTAACAAGGCTAAAGATTAAATTACATATGTTACATATAATTTGGCACTCAGGGCATGTGCTAGTTATGAGACCTCTGCTCTTGACCACATTTGCATTTCCTTACAAAGGATTTTCTGGCGGGTACCATCAGGTATGCAATGGTGGCTGGCTTTGGCATGGCTGCCCAGGTGTGGTACTGCTGGTACCTGCAGCTGGCCTCTTACACAGTGATACCTTGTCTGATCCCTCACCTGCTCAGTTTGCCATTCTTCTGGTGGGTGCAACCTTGACCATCTCCTACTTATCACAGGATAAAAAGAAATACAAAAAACTCCAACTGAGCCTGCCTACAGTATCTGCCAAGTTGGCTTACCCTGGAATAAGAAACAATGTCCTCACCTGTGAAAGGTATTTATACCAAGGACATGAATGAAGAAACAATGCTCAGCTGGAAGAATATATCTAAATAGTGGATCTAGTTGAAAAGCCAGGATGTACAAATGACACCATGTATCTAGGAGAGCCTTTCCTTTTGTGCCAATGCTCATATTTGAAGATCAGAGTAGCAGAACAAGGTTTTGCTCTCTTGTACAGCTGAAACCAGCACCAGAGTGTGGAGGTAGAGTCTGTGCCTTCTTGGACCTGTGAATTGTTTTGCTGAAGTATGTGAATCTTCTAGGCAGACTGTCCATCAGAGCAACAAGGCTGTGTAACAATGGAGCAATAGCAGCAGGAAAACTCATCCATAGTCAGAAAGGCAGAGTATGATCTGGGGCTTTTTCAGCAGTGAGGCTGGACTGGAGGGAGCCTCCTCAAGTCACACAGCCCGGTCCTGGAATTGCAGAGATGCCTCTGACAAAGTAATTCAGATCCACCTACACCACAAAATCTGAGTCCCCCAGCAGACAGGTGCCAGTTCTGTTGTCCCAGGAGTTTTCAAGAGTGGTTAATTGGAAAGTCGCCTCCTGTCAGACAGTTTTCCATCTGCAGTCATTCAGGAACACTACTTGCAATTCATTCTTTGCCTTAAATCAACTCAGCTTTCCAAAAATAGATAAGGGAAAGGCAGGGACCACTACAGAATGTGAAAACTTTGCCTCCATGGTTCATTTCCTGGGTCAGTTTACAGCTCTCAGAAAGACAACAGGTTTATTGCAGTTTACCAGCTTTACCACTATACTTTGAAGTCAGTGGCAAAATTCCCAAATCATCTTTTGGGAGTAGGTTTGGGCAAAATGTTATGATGTTGTTGTATTTAGTTTTCATAAATGCAAAAAAAACCCAATTACTTAACAAGAAGGTGAAGCTGCCATCTGACTCTCTGGGAGTTATTTCTTCAGGAGGATCAGGGTAAGAGAGACAAACAGTTCATGGCACTTACCTTCTTCTCCCAGCAGAAGCAAGAACCTGAGTTGAAGTGCTAGCTGTGGTGCACCAAATAGTACTACTCATTTGGAATCAGAGTTTACAGTGTCTCTGACCTCACTACAAAATACTCATTTAAAAATAGCCTGGATGATGTTTTAAGACCTATGAAAGCTCTGGTTTAGCAAAACACATCTCTGCTTAACTGATTAGTCCTATTTAATACTATAAATTTTCCACTAACTTCAAAAAAAAGACTCAAAAAATGCCAGTTATTCCTTGTATCAGGGTCAAGTGCTAGTAGTAAAAGAAGAATGTAGATTTCAAATATGTGAAAAATTTAAAGGCTTTCAACTTCTGCCATGTTAAAGAATTAATGTGAATTAATTCCTTAAGTTATTATAGAACAATTCAATGATTTTCATTATGACAAGTAATTACGAATAAACATCCTCTATATCAAAGCCTATCTTTTAAAAAGGATAAATTAGCTATAACACACTTAACTATTTCCAGAACATGAAATGAACACATATTGTTCCATTAGTTAATTTTATATCACTAAATTAAAGACAGTTCAAAAGGAGTATAATCTCATAAGGATCTCTCTTTGTTCAGTCTGTTGTGACTTATTTCACGAAGTACAACAAATACTGTTTCCTGTGGGGCTAAATACTATTAGGGTTATAAAATGGCTTTAGTTTAGTATATTTTATGCATCACTATGAGTTATATAGCACAACAGTAAGAATATTTTTATTTGGTATTTGCAGATGCAGTTTTGTACTCCTGCATATCTTGCAGGCTATTGGGATGCTTGATTAAGACCACCAAAAGCTCCACTATAAAACAAGAAACACAATAAATATACAATAAAACAACATCTGGAATGTAATCTTTTGTCCATAGCCCTTGCATAGTCCTCTCATGCTTGCTGGGCTGGCAGGGCTGCCCATTCCTTGGGATTTTGCTTGCAGGTGTCAGAAACTGCATCAGTCCACTGAAACATGCCTGCCATTGAGACCTCCATGGCAGAATTACAGGGAGCTACATTTTGACATTTGAAATCATTCAAAACATTTCATAAATACACAGTAAGAAAGCAAGTCTGGCAGATTTTCTAATTCTGGGTACCTCTGGCAAGACACTATGGAGTAAGTAGCTAATGGATTCATCATTGACTGTGATGTTGAGTGGCTTTGCTCATCTGGGTTGAGGAGCTGAAGTCTTGAGAGAGGGGTTCATTACTTGACTAGTTTTTTTAATCACAAGATAAATTTGGATTCCAATACCTCTGTCTCGTATAAAGTACATTTTTGAGTGTGCTGTTCTGCAATTAAACAACTCATGGTTGGGAAGAGTCAATTTTAATCTATTAGGATTCAGTAGGATCTCTCCTAATCCCTGCATTTTGGAAAATTGAGAAGATATAAAGAAATTTTCTTGCTAATTTTTTAAGAATTGCATCTCCAAGCTAAGAAATTGAACTCTTAAGACCTAAATTATATCAGGAACACATTACCTGTTAGTAAATTAACCTTGCTTTTGTTTTTTTTCCCCTTGCAGTTCTAAAGGATAAAATCCTTAATTGTCCTGGGCTTAAGCAGTAAAGGATAAATTCATTCACTGGCTGACCTGTCATCTCACCGTTGTGATGGGAAAATGTTCGCTTAAAATAAACCCTTTTTATGCCACTAAAACTGCCTTTGAATACAAGATCTGTTGTGATTTTTAAAACACAAACCCAATAATGTCAGAACCCGACCCTTCATCTGGATTTGTGGGAAACATGGAAAATGGGACTTTTCTGGAGCTTTATCCCACATCCCTTTCAACTTCAGTGGATTCATCGCCTGGCCGTTTATCCAACGTCTATGTCTATGTTTCTATATTCCTTAGTCTCTTAGCTTTCCTCCTTTTGCTACTGATCATTGCACTTCAGAGGCTGAAAAACATAATTTCTTCCAGCTCCTCCTACCCTGAATACAACAGTGATGCTGGAAGTTCGTTCACTAATTTAGAGGTTTGCAGTATTTCTTCCCAGCGCTCTGCTCTCTCAAACCTTTCTTCATGAAAATAAGTGAAAGGGAACACACAGGGAATGGAAGAGCTTTGTCTAGCTTCTTAGGGAAAAAGTGCATGTAACATTTGCCTTAGAAGACTATTATCAAGAGGTGTTTTTTTATAGCTTCCTTATTTTTTCCCTCCTTTCCTTTTCTAGTCTTTATTCCCCCTAAACTAATTTTCATTTTGGACAATGGGTAACGATACCTGATCATCATTTCTGGCCTGTAATAGTGATGCTGTCTCTTTCTCACACATAGACGGTGTTCATTAAGAGTATTCCTGCCAATTTGTAATACACTTCTAACTGGATGTGTCATTTTTCTGCTCTAATCATGACCCCTTCCCTGGTCTTGTGTCAGCAATATGCTATTTTTCTTTTCCTTTTTTAATTACATAAGGACTCCCAGATGAAATCCCTGTTGCTAAAGTACAAAAAAATCTGCTTAAATTATAAATATTGGCACAATTTAAAGTTGTTGATATTGTTTCTTTTTTTTTTAATTTTCACATCTTTTCCAGTATTTATTGATGTTTATAAAACAACTAATTCTTGAAGAATGTTGCTTTTGTTTACCTGTACTCCCAATTTGTTCTGTATAAAGTCTGTATTTCAGTTTTTGAGTCTCTTTGGTTAACTTAGTAAAGTGACTACAATAACAATGCTCATGGTTGAATGTGTGGAGGTATTTTTGCAGTTGCATCTCATTATCTCATTTGCCTAATGACATGTTCCCCCAGGGGGCAGCTTTTGCTGCTGAATCATAAATACCACACAACTCCTTTTCATTCCTCACTGATACTGCAGTTTATTCTTACTGGATACCAGGAAAAACCAGTAGTTTCTTGTAAAAGACCTGCATTCAACAACTACAGATAGCAAGTGAAGAGCTCCTAAACTGTCCTTTAGGCACATGATGTTTGTACTCACGTGGGCAGGGCCAGCAGGGACAGAATTTGTACAGGTGAGGACTTTCTGGGCCAGGCTTTGTCCTCTGATTTCAGAAATGAGCAGTAGGTGGAGGGGACACACAGGGACCTGCACAATGGCCAGGTAGACCTGGGCTCTGACCTGCAGGAAGTGCAAGGTGTACCTGCAGAGGGTAGGAAAGGATGGGCAGGAAAAATGGCAGTGACTCTGCCACTTTTCCCCAACAGCATAAGGAAAGGCCAGTGAGGGGGAAGAGAAATGGATTCACAATTTCATTCCTCTGTGCCATGCCATTTTCTGGGTTATCATTTCCCCTGATCAAAATATAACGTCACTCAATTTCTGCAGAAAAATAATGAGCAGCTCTGTGAACTGGATCCTGTGGTCAGCTGGGCTTTACATCAAGCCAAACATTCAACTTAGTGATTTGAAGTGCCAAGTGTGACCTACTAGAACTGCAACCCCAGACTGGTGCAATGCCTTGTCCTTACTGCACTGTGTGAGCACAGCTCCATCCTGCCACCCAAGCCCATGCAAATTTTGCTCTCATGGCTGGATCCATGTCACTGGGGAGACCTAAGAAAGGTATGGCACTGGCACTGCCATTCTGTTACTGACATAACAGGTGTAACTCTGGGAAATGGGATGATCTCAGCAGGAACAGCTGCCCTCCCCTCACATGGCACCACTGCCCAGCAGGCCGAGGGGTTAGGGAACATTTCCCAAACAGATTTACCTCTTGCCGAGCTGTCTGTGCATTCATAAACAAGACAGATTCTGCCTTTAGCTACACAGGCTTTAAAACACAAATTTGGAAAGTCTGCTGTAAATATAATCATTAGAAATGCAGCTGCTGTTGCCAAGCAATACAGGTGATGCTGGAGTTAGTGTTTTCAATTTTTAAAAGTAGACATGCAGTATGGTGAGTGGTGATGACTTATGGTGGTGATTAGTTCCTTACAGAGGCCAAAGAACTTACTGACTTATAAAGAATGTTAGCCTGCAGATTCCCTGAGCCAAACTGGTGTGATGAATATATTTACTAGACAAAAGTTTCTTGTATGTCACTTTTCACTGTATTTGACAATTGGCCTTCAAAAAAGAGGTAGCTGTTTAAAAGGGATCAGGAAACATTATTTCCCTTCTGAAAGCTCTTTGAAATCCCAAACCTGTAATAGAATGTATTTGTATGTTGACTGGTAGATAGAAATAAATGAGCCATAAATCGAGACAGAGCAACTATTTGACTATCCTTACTGACAAAGTTTTAAATTTGTTGCTTCCTTTGCTGCAAATGGAGGAGTTTAATCAAAACCAGAGATGAGACCACAGGTTGAGATGGCTGTTTGTTCCCAGCAATGTGTTTCTACTTGCAGATATAGAGCCATTTAATATTAAAATACAAACTGTTGAAATTGGCTGTGTTCAGTGAGCTGTTGTCAAACTTCACCAGAACAGAAAGTTTTTTTCTGACTGCAGAAAATAGCAAAGATAACTGAAACCACACATTCGATTTTGCTTCGTAGTTTACTAGACAGTATCACTCTGCAGGGACATACGGGATTGTACAGTCATCACGGTTTCAGCTGAGCTGCATCTGTTCTCTTGAGGACAGATTTGAATAGAAACAAGTAGATTCCAACAAAATAGCATCAGGAGAAGCCACAGGCGAAAAGCACAATGGCATTTTTGAGGATTGCTAAATACCTCAGTTCTTCAAGAAAAAAAAATAAAAAAAGAGGAAGAAGAAAAGAAATCCACCTAAGAATCTGAGCCTAAGTTAACCTGAAATCACTGGAACTCTAGGCTTCCTAGAGAGGTAGTGGTGGACACCCCAAGCCTGTCAGTGTTTAAAAGGCACTTGGACAATGCCCTTACCAACATGCTTTAGCTTTTGGTCAGCCCCAGAGTGGTCAGACAGTTGGACTAGATGATCACTGTAGGCACCTTCCTACTGCAAATATTCTACTATTCTATCCTAACTAGAGTTGCAGGGATATTTTTTGCTGTATCCAGTTCTGGGTTCCCCGGTAGAAGAGAGAGAAATGTGGAGATACTGCACTGACCCCAGCTCAGAGCTGCTAAAATAGTTAAGGGATTGGAGCATCTCTCATATGAGACTGTTTAGCTGGGACTGTTTAGCCTGTAAAAGGCTCTGAAGGATCTCATCAATGTCCATAAATACCTTATGGAAAGGAGGAAGAAGAGGGAGCCAGGGCTTTCCCAGTGGTGCCCACAACAGGACAAGAGGCCAAACTGAAATACATGAAATTCCACAAGAAAATATATTATTGAGAGGGTAGTCAAACACTGGCACAGGTTGTCCAGAGAGGCTCTGGTGCTTCCCTGTGTTGATCTGCCTGCAGCTGACCCTGCTTTGAGCAAGAAGACTGGATCAGAAAATCCTCAGGCAGTCCCTTTCAAGTCAGTGCAAAAACTCAGAGGCTTCTGGCTCACTGCTTCCTTCTGATGTGTTTTCTCATCCCTGGAGTTGAGTAAACAATATCTTTACTGGGAGGTAATTAGTTCAGTAATTCGTTGCTAGAGCTGCTCAGCTCCCCCTCCTCCCTGCAGCCACATACTTTTCCAGCTTTTCCACTGCCTTTTTGTGGTGTGGGTTCACATTTCACAGTCAGCTTTTACTCTGAGCCGTTTTCGGTTGTTAGTGCACTCTCTAATTCAAACACTGCCATTAACTTTGTTAAGATATGACTCCAAGACTGCATGGCATCAGGTAAGCTGCAAAGCATACCTGGAGATCTATAGAAAAAAGAAATAATAAAACATGGATGAGGAAAGAACTGAAGGAGCTTCTTGAACACAGAGGAAAATTATTTTGCTTTAGTTCAGCAGCAATGGTCCATTCAAACATGTTTAACCAGAGTACCTGCTGTAAAGCTGTAGCAGCCTCTATATCTAAGACTCTCTTGCATTGTTGGTCACCCTAGCCCTACTCTCAAGTTAACCCACTATATTTATCTGCCCTGAAGATTACCTCATTATTCCCATCCTGAAACAGTGTCGTGCTTTTCACTTAGCAACTCTTCAGCTCCGTGAAGAGTTTATTCCAGTGAAATTATTTTCTGTGTTCAGACCTTCTCTGCCAGCTCAGCTGAAAGGTTTGTCCCTGAAAGCTGAAAGTCTTGTCTGGATTTGCAACAGAAGTCTTTTACTCCCCTCACTGTCTAACCCCATGGTGCTCTGGCAATGAACATCAAGTTCCACTCTACTTGAGCTTTTCTACTTCAGCGTTTTTTACTTCTTTTCGGTGAGAGCCCTAGCAAAGACATCTGCGTTGGAAGATTATTTACGAGGTCCGCGTAGCTCCCGTTCTTCTTGACAGGCTGTTTTCGCCGCATCTGCTTCGGCTGTCCAGGGACACTTTGTGACTTCCAGCGCAGCTGTTCCTCGGCTCAGAGCCCTTTCCGCTGCCCTCCGCAGGCTCCCGAAGACAAGGGCCCCGCTCTGTGGCTGCAGCGGAGGATTACATGCCCCAAGTGCCTGAAGGAGCCCTTTTCTCTCTCCAAGAAAAGTGGGCTTGCTCCTCCCTGGAGCAGCCCTCCAGCTGCTTTACACCGCAGGGATGCCCGGCAGCTGGATGTGCCAGCGGCACCCGCCTGCGGCCACAGCCCCGCACTCACAGCGCAGCTCCACAAAGCTCCCGGCTCGCTCACACCGCCCAAAAGGACAGCCCAGACTGTCCCAGAGGGGCTTGGCCAAGGCCACTGTCCTGATGCCAGATACAGGTGTTTTCCCGGCTCCGTGCTTTGGAGACAAAAACACTGTGTATCCACTTCCAAGGGCAGGTAAGCCCATCAGTGTAATCGTGATAATCACCGTGCAGGTGACAGCGAGGGGCAGGCGAGATGAGCTGTTTTTCACTTCTGTTTTCTTTGGTTTAGATCAGTGGGAGCTGATGACCCGCTGTAAGTCTGAAAATGGCTGGTGGCTCATAGGATATCAAAGTACAGAAGCTCCAGATGCCCTCTGAAAGTTGGACTGGCTCTTTTGCATAGTTTCACCTCACTTTCTGTCCCTTACAGACAGCAGCACAGTGGCTGCATTTGTTTCAGCATCAAAAGGTGCAGTTTTAATACTATAAATGTCTTTAAAACACTTCAGTTAAAAAATCAGTGGCAGAAAAGTAAACTTTTTAAAAGTATAATCTAATGTATAGCTTTTTACAAGCAAACTTAGAATTTTTCCTTTGTAAACTTATAGTTTTTGCCAAAATATCTATTTCGAAAAAGAAAATATATTTTCTCATAAAGAAAATCAAAAAAGTCATACAGTGATTGAATCATTAAAAATGGACCATTTTATGCAAGCTGTGCTGACATAATTATTTTTGCCCACAGATTTTCTAGGTAAGACATTCTACTGTTTAAGGGGTCAAAAAATTATTCAGTTATTTGTCTCCTCAATAAACAAGTGTAGGCATCTGTCAGGGCATTTTTGCCACGCATATTTACTTATGAAGCTGCACTCCTAGCACTGAGTGCTGATCTGGCCGTATAGACCTGGTCCCAGAGTACAGTACATCTCTTTTGTTTGTTTGTTTGTTTTAGGGTATTATTGGTTAAATACAAGACAGAGACTAAGCTTCCAGTTAATGAACTGTGCCCTCACTTCTTCAGCACAGAGATCAGTTTGTTGTTTGTTTTAGAATGTTAACCACAACCCATAAATCATTTGCATGGCTTTTTCTTGAGCTTGGGCTCAGCAGATGCTGATAGGTAAGAAATTAGTGTAAAGGACATATTTATGATAGAGACTCCCAGTGTCGGGGCAAATCCTGTTCCAGCTCCCCATATGCTGTCACAGAGCTGGGAACTGTATTCCAGGGGCTTTCTGCCAAGGTACCCTGCCTTTTTCCAAACAGCTTCATCAGGATGCAGAAGGTGAAGCTTATTAAAATAGGACAAGCTAAAACACCTTCCAGGAAAAAGGAATGATGATACAAAGGCACCCTAGCAAGAACAGAAGCATGGCAAGGAGCAAAAGGAGATACAGCCTGAAAAGCATTCAAATGGATATGTCTGGGGCAGGACTAAACTCAGAAAAAACTACCAAGGAGCAGCAGTGACAGAAGAGCATCCACTCATGAGAGGTGTGATGAATTAGGCATATATAGGCACTATTGCAGCAAAAAGGTAATTAAGGCTATCATCCCTCACAAGACACATGGTCCTCCCTTTTTCTCCTGTGCTCTGTGCCACTCTCAGGGATCACACAGGGACAGCTGCTGGACAGGGGGAAAACAAGGTTAATCTCTGGGCAATTAACTCCACTGGCCCACACATGGGAAGTTCCTCCCTCCCCTCCTGCTGCAGCTCTGGCTGTTGCTGCTCTGCTCCTGAATCCTTTGCCTCTGGCAAAGCTTTTTCTGCCCAAAGCATGAGAGTCCTATTTTTTCCCATACTCTAGTTTTTTTTCTCTTTTTTGCATCCAAAGGATTGCCAAATAAATTGCAGTTTATCTGGGATATCACACAAGGCTCTCCCAGGCTGTCATGGTGCCTCTCTGCACAGCCTGGGCTGCTGGGCAGGAGCTGATAGGTATCTCCTCAGCTGGAGACACTGAGTTGGTGTTTCCTGTCCTGCCACCTGTCCTGCCGCAGCTCTCCTGCTCCATAGCACACTTCAGCATATGTGGAATTAAGCAGTCTCCAGAAACTGCTCTTTACGTGTCCAGAGAGGGCTTTTCAATGAGAAATGCCCCTATCCTCACGGTAGTTTTGCATAGTACTGTAACATTTCTGGAAAACCCACAGGAGTGTGCCTATTTTCCACAGTAAGAAGTCTGGAGAATGAGTAACACACATTGTCTTTTAGTAGTTTCTTCAAAACAGAAGCTGCTTCTTGGTTTTCAGTTTCCATTCATGCTTTGAGGTTGTTTTTATTCAGAAATTAACTCCTGAGTGAACATGTCACTCTATCTCTGCAGGAATAAGTTTCCTTCACTAATTTTTCTATATCTGAGAAAATACACTATTTCAGATTATGGTCCTATGTTATATTCCTGAAGAAATGTCTAAATTTGCCATTTCAGCCATCACTATGAAAACAAGTGCTTGTGAGGGGAAAGGGTAACTCTAATATCTGCTCCTAATAGTGAGTTAAAGGCCAAGTTAGATCTGCCAGACAATTTGTTAGGCCCAGGTGGTCCAGGTTTCCTGGTGGTGGTTGTAAGACACCACACAAGGTTGTCAGTCCTGCTGCTTCTAGGGCTTCACAGTGGGTGAAGTGAGATCCTGTGGTCCCATTCTGTCCTGAAAGGGTATGGAGTACACAGATTCCCTCCCACATTGCCACATTGTCCCTCATCATCTGCTCTTGCACAGGATGGTGGCCTGGGGAGGATCTGGAAGGACCATGCCCAGATAAATGTGTGCACTGAAAAGGGGCCCTGCAGCCCTATGCTGCACAAAAAAACTTCTAGGGAAAAAAACCAAAAACAAACAAAACAAAACAAAAACAAACAAACAAACCCTCTTGATAAAAGTTTTAGAAATTTTTTACAAAATATTGTACGTAATTTTGCAAGTAAAGAAGGTTGTACTGACAGATTTATAATTGCTTAGATCTACTGAGAATTCAGAACAAGGCATGTTGTTTGACCAAAGGCACTTTCTAGTGTCTAACTCATCAGTATTCATTCAGTGGAAATAGAACGTGCTGTGATGAAAAAAAATATCAGAGACTGTAACTTGAACTTTGGCAAGATCAAAAGCAATTATTTGGGTACTAGAATCAGAATGCTTTGAGCTGAAGTGTAAGAGAGGGTGGCAAAAAAGGAAAACTTTGCATGATTTTGCATTACAGAAAATTATAATTTTAATGCTGGATTCTAATGCTGTAATCAAAGGGTTGTTGCAGAAGGAAAAAGAAAGTGGAAAAATCAGGAAGACAGACTGAACTTTGCTCAGCTTGGGTGCTCCTATCCTTTGTCATCTGGATTTGTTTAGTGGTTATCAAAAAGGCAGAACTCTGCTGTTGCTCCCTCCTGTGCCCTAATCCATCTAGTAGCTGTCCTTTTAAAGTGATCCTGCTGGGATGGTCTTTTGATATGGTCTTTGGTTTTCTTGCCCAAAGATGGATCCCAGCAGAGGGAAAAGTGAAGAGGAAAAACCAAGAAGGTTTTAATGAGGATAGAATTGGATATATAAATAAATAGGTATACAAATAAATAAACAGAGAACAAGCAAAAAGAGTTGAAAATTGTGTAGATAGAACTGAACTGAATTTGCACCTCTTCTGTCTCTTTATCTTAAAAAAAAAAAAAAAGCTTGCAGAAAAACAAGAGGGGAAAAAAACCGTTATGCTTTGAGGCAAACCACGCACCAATTGCTTCCTATTTACAGCTAGAAACCTGCCTTGCAAAATAGATAAATGGAAGGGTAATTAGGAAAATGGCCATGATTAAATGTTTGGGGAGCATGGTATCTTCTCTTCCCATGTGTGCTCAGCTGCTGCAGGACATACGCCAGAGAGGACGGAGGAACAGAGCCATCTCTGCAGAGAAGGAATAATGGGCAGGTGGATTCTGCCTTTGGTTACACTGGGATCCATGAGCTCTGAGGGGGATTTGAGCAAGCAGGATCTGCTCCTCATCTGTTTCCACATTCCATCCCCCAGCCAGCCTCAGGGACTGTCCTGGCATCCTCACGTGCCCAGGGCTGGTGGGTACCGTACACTGCCTTCCCTCTTTCCAGCAGCCAGGATGATGTAGGAGCTGCTGGGAGACAGTGTGACTCCTGTGAACATCTGCATAGTGACCAGCTAAGACGTAGTGACCATGACCAGTTTTGTGGTCACCATAAGTAGTTATCTAACCTTTCTCTTGTCTGGAAGGAAAAAACAAGAGATTTACATCACTTGTATCTGAAGATGCTGACTTGTGGTAGGCTGGAAATGTCTGCTGCTATGAGGACTGTGGCAAAGAGAATAAAGAAACAGAAGGAGAATGAGAGTAAAGCAGAGTACAGAAGTGAGAGACTGACTTTGCTGTATATCATCCTCAAGGATCACAGGATTTACAGTGAAGCAACCCAGCTGTTCCCCCCAGTCCTTCTACTATTCCATTAAATCTAAAGATAACTTAAAATTTCTATGCTTAAAACAATGCAGCAGCTTGGAAGTCAGGGTAAGATGCATGGTTTTCAGCAGAAAAAAAGGATTAAATACCTGTGCTGCTTCTGAAGCAAATAATGTGCAGGCTCTGGACAGTGGTCCTACTGGAATTAGTCTCCAAGCAGCCAAATCTGCAGCAGAGTCCTATATAGGTATTTCCTGTCTTCTCTGTTCACTGGATAACACAGGTCACAGTTTACTGTCATGAGATTGATGCATTTCTGTCAAATTACTTGAATTAAATAAACACCATTATTAATTGAAATCTTTTATTACAACATTTTGAAAACAAACACTGTTCTCAGATTTTTTTGTACTATATTTAAAGGTGACTCAGACATGTCTATTTCAAAATGAAGTATTCAAAGCATGTCTTACAGATTTAATGAAACAATCTTGTTTACCTTTTTAATAATCCTCTTTCAAATGTAAATTTTATATAAAAAAAAACCAAAAAAACCCAGAATATTTTTGGGAAGAAAATTTGCTTCAAATAGTCCTGTGATGATTTTTTTCAATTATTTAATCAATCAAGGAAAAAAAGGTCATTTGTTTATAAAACCTTAATCTAATTTTCCTTTATGACTAGATCCTAATGCACGTTTGCACACAGACCTCCTGTTGACCTCCTTGGAAGTTACACATCTAAAGGGAATGCAGAACCAGACTCAGCAGACAAAATTAGTGATTTTCTAATTGCTCTAATTGGTGTTTAATTTTTCCGCTGTTTAGAGACCAAGTTACCGACTTTTAATGGGAAAAAGAAATATATGCTGGAATGAGAATGTAATCGGATAAGAAAAATAGCTAACATTATATTAGAGCTCCAGAAACAGAACAATTGGTAAATGTGAATGTTTTCATTTGAGTTACAAATACCACCGATTGCCATTTCCATTGCCACTTCTACTAATCTGTATTCAGAAAATCACATCCCTGAAAATGTGTAAAACATCTGCTTTGGGAAACTGAGTGTCAATAGCTGGACCATTTACAGCCACGCCATACAGAGACTTTCACATGGTACAGAGGAAGACGAGTTCGTTTCTATTACGGATAGGGATTTGTGAGCTGTCCACAGGATGGATCTAATCACATTATCCATTAATTCAGCCTACATGGGGGCAAAGAAGAGACTCAAAAACATCAGCAATGACATAAAGTAGGTTGGGTTTTATTCAGATGAAACATGACACTGACTTCAGCGGCCTTGCCTTGTATGGAGGTACTTCAGGAAGCCCCATTTTCCTGTTTTCTTTGGGTTTTCCTAGTTTTTTGAGGTTTTTCCTGAAATTACTGCCTGTCCTATGTATATGACACTTTATGCTAAGTAATCTGAAACTCTCTGCCGCAGTAATAGGGTGTGACTTGACCTCCCACTGATTTACTGAGCCTAGAAAACCTCTGCAATAAAAACTGCAGTGGAACAGTTGGGTAATTTCACAGCAGTAATACATGGCCTATCCCCTCCCACGCTTTACCAATACCCTTTACTGAGCAGTACTGACTTTCTTAGCATGCAACACAGGCCTTCTGCTGATAATCAGTAACATCTGCTTTAGATCAAAGGGGTAGGGAAAAATATTCCTTGCAAGCAAACTCTGCTCATCTTGGTTGTCTGTATCAAATTTCATGTGAAGCTGGAGCATAACAGCAACCACAGTTGACAAGGGGTATTTTTAGCTACATACCTCTGATCTGGATATCATATACAAAAGCTCATTTGGGTTTTGAATTTCAATCACTAATGATTCTCCAAGCATCTCCTGAGTCCTGGTAAATTCAGTGAGCCTACCTGATGAGAATGCAATGGGAAAAGTCTCTACAGTTAAATTGGGAAATGCTGTAAATACCATTTTCGGCAGTATGTTTGATCAGTTAGATAAAGATCAATTAGTTACAACCTTTAAAGGTTGTACTACTGCAATTCTGAGCCCTTACATGAAAATGCCCTTACCACTACTACATACTCTATTGCTACTCACTGGGACTATTTAATTTCTTCAGTCTGATATTAATTCATATTAAAGATAAGTAGATAGATAGATAGATAGATAGATAGATAGATAGATAGATAGATAGATAGATAGATAGAGCTATAGATTCACATCCCAGGCTGGGTGCTGCAAATAAAACTACTCATTGCTGAGTATACACAGTGAAGGAATTGTTAAGTGAACTCTAGAAACCTGGGCTTTATGGGATAGGATCACCTCTGAAAGAATTCTTTCTCTTTCTTGCTTGTGTTACCCTAAAATATACATTCTGAAAACATTATTTTCTGAGTTATATCAGATACATTTTATTTTTTTTCACACCCCCCTGCCCCCTTCCCCCATCTGAATAATTAGACCTCTTCACCACTGCATTCTGGTTTTCTGGAAGTGCCCAAAGATTTTTTGAGTTTACAGGGCTGAATTACAGAATTTCAATTAACAGGTCATCTCTATAATTTAGGGATTATTTTGCTGCCCTGCAAAGTCCAGTAGTAAAGTCTGGAGTAAAAACACTAAAGAAACACTTTCAGTGCAGGTTTTTGGATTTGTCAAGGCTGTGATTCACAAAGCTATGGACCAAAACAAGTTTCCCTGTGATGGTTTTCCGTACATATGGATGAAGCACAAATTTTTCTGACATCCTGCAAATGTTTGTTGACAATGCGAAATTAGTTCATTTTACTTTCTCTCACTCTCATATACACATCTATTTTTGTGTGCTTGTGTGTATGCCACCAAACTCCTCAATCCTCCCAGTCACTTCTGTCATTCTTCTCTGAATTCTCCAATCTCTTCTAGGAAGATGCTCAGCATCCCACTCAGTGTTGCAGCTCCTGCCACCTCAGAGACATGGAGAGTATTTGCAGGATTCCTGCTTTGCAAGGGGATGTTTCTGCATAAAGAGACCCAAATTTGCCATATCTTACCTCACATTTAATATTTTTTAGCTCCAAATCACCTGTGTGAGTCTGGAATCAATCAGCATCATTGAAAACCTGGGCAGAGGAATGTTGTGCATGGTATAGTAAGAAAACTGGACCCTGGTCCACTCCAATAATCCAAAACCATCTTTTCTTTGAAGATTCTTTCCTCAGTACTTTGCCTCCACTGTGCTCATCTTGTTCCAGTTCAGCTCACCCTTGGTATTTCTTTTAATACTCTGTTAACATCTTCATTCAGATCATCAAACAAGCCTGCATGTAATACCAGTCTCAGCAGTAATCCACCAAGCCCCAACCCGACACATTAATGTTTATTGTTGTTCTTTGTTTACAATTCAGGGAGTTTTTATCCCCATCAAAGTAACTATCAAGACAATAATCTGAGTAATATTTCATAAATGACTCCATCTAGTGCATTACTAAAATGTAATTATATTGGGTTAAAGTGTCAGAGCTATCAACAGAATTAGGGATGTTGCATGCAAAGAAGACCTGTTGCTATTACATCCCCTGCTTTTCTTCTCTCTAATTCTGCTTGTTTGAGGCAGAGCCAGGGCCTGGGAGCAAGAAGGGTGTTTGGGCAGCACATGTATGGAGCCATAAGATACTGTGGAGCAGACACTGCTGCCCTGGACAGGAAATGTCTTTAGCACTGTCCTCAGTGGCTCCCGCTTTCCTCTCACAGATATCTGGGATTTTCTTTCCTCAGAATTCCCTCCATTGCAAAAGTGAGATGGGAGCTTATCCTCATCCAAATGTAACTTCCAGGATTGTTCCTCCCTTCCAGAGAAACCAAATTACATCTGATTTTTCTCTTCTTGTTCACATGCAGATAAGAGCTTGAGCTGCCTTACTGAGAAGTTTCTTGCACTCTGAGGTTGATACCACCAACTAACAGGCAGTCTCTTCGTTGTTCTTCATACACTTCCTCCTGGTCCAACCCTTAAACCACTGTTGGGAGTCTCTTGCAAACTGTTCTTTTTCT
Source organism: Hylia prasina (assembly GCA_013397195.1). Classification (NCBI taxonomy): domain Eukaryota; kingdom Metazoa; phylum Chordata; class Aves; order Passeriformes; family Sylviidae; genus Hylia; species Hylia prasina. The sequence goes on from VYXD01001235.1 coordinate 1,225,477, forward strand.
GCTGTGTCTCAAGAGACAGTCTTTGTCTGGGAAGCACATCCAAGTCTGGGAGTGTCATTGGAGCTACCTGGGATTGATGGCTTCTCCCAGACACCATCTCAGCTGGCTCAGGCTCTGCAGGAACTGGCAATGTGGCTGCTCCCAATTAAACCTTACAATTGCTGCATAAATACCACAGTCCCCATATGACCTGAACCAACTGTCTTTTTTATGTTTATATTTTCCGGGAGCCCATGTCTGGTTTGGCAATTAACAGGTCTTTTATTAGATCTCCTTTACTTCCTAAATGCTCCTATTTTCCTTTCTCATTATGACATAACCTTTTTATAGTCAGATAAAACTCTTCTTGTGCGAAATTTAGTCCCCTCACCAATTTCTGGATTTTTTCTTTTGTGGCAGCATTTTTTCAGGCAGGACGTGGCTGTCATTAAAATGTGTTGTATTTTTCATTTGCCCTTCGACCATTTCCAACTACATTTCTACTGGTTTTGTCTACTTATACCTTTCTCCTTAAAAGCTTAGCCAATTCTTTCTTTTTATTTTGTTCTATTGTTGTAGATTCTTTAATCTCACTTCTTTAGTTTAGCTAATTAGTGTCAGCCTGAAGATGGGGGTGATGGGGAAGAAGCAAAACAGAAAACATTCCTGGATCTCAGCCTAATCACTTGATAAAAGCATAAACACCTTCTGGTATGAGTTGCTTAACCATGCCAAGAGAAAACATCCACTGGCCACTGAAGGCTTGGCTTCCCAGCTAATGGCATGCAACCTCTGAGCACCCACCTCCACTTTTATTCAGAGAGACTACTTGCTGAAATTGTTATTAACCAGCTGGAAAAAAATGTGAAAATCACAGAAGAGCTTTGTTTTCTGCATAATCATGAATTCAACTAAGCTTCAAGGTGTTAGAATTATTTGCTACACTAAATTCTTTCTTACTTAAGTCAGCAGTGACAATAAATACGTCAAAGTATTTTGTTCTATCAAAGACCACAAGGTGTCATGCCCTATGAGGTGACCAGAGTACAGCAGTATTGTGTTCTACTTTCCTTTGTATTAAATAGAAAGATTTTGACAGAAGACTACCTAAAAAAGTGATTGTCTTTCTATAGGAAAAGTTAATAGAGCATCAGATACCACATTTCAAGCCTGACTACATTATTCAAGGTGGAAAAAACACTTTAGTTTTATTTAAACCACTCAAAGTATTGTTTCCAAATCTGTGGCTTGTCTCAGTTATCAACTACAGTATCTTCTGCAATGACTTGGAAAGCTACTTCTTAAAGTAATAGATAATTTTTAATTGAAGAAAATTCTACGAGAGAGTAATAAAATGTAAACCTTTTTGAAAGGATTTTTGGAGTATTTTGCAATCCAGCCTAGGTTTCAGTGTGGATCTGAGGGAGGAATATATTTGCATAAATGGAAAAGAAATATGGGAAGGTTATTGAACTTACAGAAGTGTCGGGCTTACAGCATGGACTGAAAGCCTTTGCCAAAGCATTACTTTTGCACTCTGTTTCTCTGCTCATCCATTTCAGAAAGCAGCAGTTTTTCACAGTGTTGAAGGTCCTTCGTGCTGCAATCAGGCTCTGTAGCCACCACTTACTGCCTGCCAAGTCCTTGTGCTAGGCACTGGAAATCACTGACTTTTGGGTGTCACAGTTAGGACTCACTAGACCAGGACTAGACTAAACTCACTAGACCACAGTTAGGACTCACTAGACTTTGCAATGTGTTTCAGTGGAGACATCCTCACTTCAGTTTTTGTTCACCAGTCTATTCTGAAACAGACTTTTGGACCTGTTTTGTTATACTTGCAGCCCCAAATGAAATTGCAACAGTGCATAGGGCAGTCCCAAAGTATGCCCAATCTAAACAAAATGAGAGGGGAAAAAAATCTCCCAAAGTTATTGTTCCTCTTTGCTGATAACTGATAAGGTATTTCAAGTGGGATGTTAAATATCTTTTCCAAGGTCATATTAGAAGTATATAGCAAACCTTGGATTGGACCTCATTATCTTGAATCCAGCTCTCCTAAGAAGGCTCTCCTTTGAAAATTCTTTTAGAGCATAGATGTTCTTTGTGTCTCTAAGCCTCTGCCTAGAGGCCCTCTGACCCCTGTCCCCACAGCAAACAAAAGTTACATTCACTCAGTGCTAAGTAGCCATCTCTTTTACACATCACCTGATAAAATGTGAGAAAACTTTATCTTATCAAACTGCAAAACTGTGCATCTAAATGACTTCTAAGTATTTCCATTTTCATTATCTCAGGGTAGGGTTCTTTTTGTTTGGTTGGCTTTGGGGTTTGGGCTTGTGGGGTTTTTTATTACTAACTGCTGGTTAAAGGAGAATAAGCATCTCCTACTGAAGATGAGACATATTGGCAGTCAAGGGAGTCCAGACTGACTAGCAGGTGACTTTCACAAACCTCTGCTCTCTGAAGACCTTGGCTTGCAAAACTATCACAGAGCAGATGTAGTACATTAGTTTTGCATCTCCCTTCTTTGCCCTAATCAAGCTCTACCAAGCAGGGATCAAAGACTTTTTCTTTTTTGTGCAACAGCTGTAAACAGTAGTGCAGAAAACAATTGAGTCTTTTCTTAAAACACTCTACTCTGTTTAAACACTCTCTTTTGGTTTTTTTTTAACTCCGTGCAGCTTCTTGATGTGTGTGTGATGAAGCAAGTTCCATTCACTTTATACAAAGTTAGCCACTATAGTTGAAAAACTTCTTTAGCAAAAAGAAATGGAAAGATTTCTCTAGTGTTATCATCCACTGTCCAAATAATGAAGCAGGGGAAAACTGTTCAGCTCTCATAATTTAAGCCAAATAAGGATTAAAGCAATGTAATGATTTATTATGACATATAACTCACCTGCAATACATTCAGGATCAATACCAGTAATACCATTATTGGTATAAATAAACCAGAGATAAACCATGTTCCTATAGGCTAAGAAAGGTCCCTCCATGAGCCCCCTTATATGCACCTTGAGTGTGGGTCCCCACTTTTGTGCCTCATCCAGTCATGCCACCTGTTGAGCACCATGAGGAGTTCAATAAGGATGATGATCTGTTTGGTGTAAGTGGCAGTAGCAATGCTGACAGGGCAGATTCTGGCAATGTCAAACCAGGTTTGACTACTGCTGGTTGCCCTTCAAGGCGTCTCCCCCAACCCCAAGCCAATTTTCAGCTTCTTTTATACCAAGCTGACTCCTCCTTTGTTTCAAAGCTCTCTTCGAAGTTCCCTGGCTATTGTTGCATCCATTGATGGTCTCTCCAGCCAATTTTGTGTATTCAACACATACACACACTTTACCTCACACTGTTGTGCTACCAGGTGTCGCTCAGGCAATTTGCCAAGCATGAGCTGTGCAAGCACCTATGCAGTTAGTTTGAAAAGTGCTGTGAATATTAATATCTTCCCTAGTAATTTTTTATTGTTTAATGTAGTTTACAGTTTAGTTTGCTATCCTGGGGAATGTTTGAAACTTTGCACTCACTGGCACATTTGTTTCTCCTTTAAGTAAAATTAATGGCAGCTACTGAATTAAGAGTTGCTCTTGTCACTTTTACTAATTATATAAAGATAAACACCTGTGGCCAAGCCCAGCACATTGAGTTGCTAAATTGCTGGTGAGAAATAAGGCACAAATGCTTATTACCATCCATCAGCTTGGTTGCATCCTCGTGGACAGCACAAAGAGTGGGAAACTGAGGAATCCTTTGCTTCCACGTTTTGCCCTTGTTTTCAATGTACCATGGCACATCAAGCACAGAGCCAGTGCAGGCTGTCAAACTTTATTGAAATCTCTTCAGCAGCTTGAACAGTCGTTTCCAGGAGTGGAGGGTTATGTTCCAACTTCAGGGAAACGTCAGCTGCACCTGGCCTTGATAAACCCATGTCTTAACACTTCCTATCAAAAACCTGTGACTCCAGAACTAGCCCATGTCATGGGATTGTTATACTCTGCTACCTCATGATCCTCTGCCCTCCTAAGATGGGCTTTGAACTCCTTTTTACCACTACATGAAGGAAGCGAAGGATGTTTTCCTTTTTGCTGGCTGGCTTCTGAACCATGCCAGCTGTGCAGATTTTGTCTCTTGGTCCTGTCCTGTTGGCTTCATGGCTGGGAGACCAGCACAGACTACCCAAACCACCTGAAGTTCATTTGCAGAGCTCCAATGTGGGACACGTCTGAATCCAAGGAGAGTGCACAGGTAATATTATTCATATTTTCATAGATACTTACAAACTATAGCTATGGCACAATGGAACAAATACTGGCTTGCTTTGATAACCAGGCTGTTGCAGGTAGGAAGGGCAGCAGTCTGAATGAGAAACAGCTCAAGAGGGAGGAAAAAGAAGAAACTGAGATAAAACAGTTAGCTGTTGTCTGCAAAATGAGCATATCAAAGCTCCAAACCAAGTTAAACAGTGGTGTAACCAAGACTGAAAGCTTGCTCTCCAAGGTTAATAAAGAGTTATACAGTTTCTTGAACAAATTAAAAGGGGAGACTTGTCAGCAACTGGTTGCAGGAAGACCAGCAGAGACACTGACAAAATAAGTTTTATGATGACTTGCCTGGGTAAGTCTTGAGAAATCTAAATTTTGAAATAAAATAACTGAGTTGGGAAGGAAGGAAAAGGATGAAGGCTCTTATTTGTCTTGTCCTCTCTGCTTGTTGCAGCTCTATGAATAAATAAATCACAGTGTTCTGGGAAGCAGTTGTGCTGGATTATCTTCATACCAAAAATTGGAGGGTGGCAAATTGAGGTGATGCCAATTTTGAAAACAAGTTTGGAGATTTAAGGAACTCTAGGTCTGTAATCTTGATGCTTTACTAGGCAAATTAAATGAAAGTATAATGAAGATTAGAATTAGTGGACACTTGAATAAAAATTATCTGAGTAGAATAATCAAGGTTTTTATGAGGAGAAATACTGCCTTATGAATAAGGCCTTTCAATAATTGAACAAGAATATGGATGGAGATGATCAAGGTCATTCTAACTACCTGGATTTCCAAAAGGTTTTTGACTAAGCCCATTGCCAAAGATCATTTAGGAAAGTAAGCAACCATGGAACAAGGAGGACAGTACTTTTATGGATGATTAAATGGCAAAGAGATAGAAAATTAAACAGGAGCAATTGTTTGCTTTTCAGAGTGGAGGGAGCTATGGGGGATCATTTTCATATTTGACATAAAAAGGGAAAAATCTGGCAGAGGAGGTGGGTAGTAGGCTGGTGTGATATTTCTGATGAAACTAAGTTACTTAGGATTGTAAGGATGAAGTCAACAATGAACAGAGATGGGCATCCTACAATGTTATGTTGTGAGCTAATAAAGAAACGAACCAACATGATTAAGAGAGTAGCCTCACTGGAACAAGGCTCTTTCACAATAAAATATTACCCTGGACAATTAGAGATTAATTTTACAGTGTTATTTGAAAATGGAAGTAATTTAAAATGGCATTCTGGGGTTCCATATTTGTTATACCTTAATTACTTTTAGATCAAACACATTGCCTCTGTCAGTAAGAGATGTGCTCTGCTAGCCCTGGAAATTCTGCCTGCCTTCTAAAATTCAGACTAGATTATCTTCTCATTATGTCTGCTTTGATGCCTACTGAAAATCAAGCTGTGAATTCACTCAAGATTCATCAGCTCAAGATCCTCCAGCTGTGCTTTTCTAAAATTTGTGCACAACTCCATGACCCCAGGTTTGGTGATCCCTGTCATGAAATCCCCTTAAGGGATTCAACACATTCAGTTTTATTGATATTATGTGAACAACGTGCTTGCAGAACTGAAACACATAAAAGAGTATTTCTGTCACAAAATAGGCAGATCTGACAGTATGTTCACAGGAATGATCTGTGTGTAAGAAGACGGCATTTTTGCATATCTGCTTTCCAAAGCATCACTACAAAATAATTATTTTTGACTATACATCAGACTAATGCACTCTGATGTATTCTGTTAAATTAATTAAGCCATAGCAACGGCAGGTAGAGCATCAGCATTTGCTGTTAAATCCTCAGTGATTAGTCAATTATAGAATTAAGATTAAGAATTAAGAAGTATAGAATTAAGGATTTTTTCCAGTCTTCTGCTAGTACAGATAAACTCTCAAGGGCTTTGGGAAAAAATTATTTGGGACCTAATGAATCATAAATTTAAAAAATATAATAAAACTAACTAGTAGAGTTCCTTTGTAATACAAGATGGCAGATCTTTTATAGAAACAGACAAATTAATCTGTTTAAAGAATCAATATGTGTACACCTGCTAAACTGATTTGTTTACTGTGCACAGTTTCTTTAAATGCCAGCTGTTATGTTCTGTGTGGTGGTAGTCACGAAATATGCACAGTCATTTTAGCTCCTTCACAGAGCCTTAAGGACATTTATTCTAGCTGGTTTTTAACCCAAGAAGAGCTGTCTGCTGAGAAAGCATATTTTGGTCATATTAGTAATTTTAAGTGTGGGGATAAACCAAATTGCATATTCTTTTTTGTTGGATGCCTTCAGTTCAAGACACAATCCTCATTTCATCTTCCTGGATCAATAAATTTCTTTCTAAATGCAGGAACATCTAAATTTTGCTTTTTAAATCCCTGGGGGTTTTCTTAAGGGACAATTATTTCTAAAACTACAGGAAGGTAAGTCCTGTATTGTCTCTGGTTACTGAGAACCAAAACTGACATCTATCCAGAGTGCTGGACAGGTGAAACACTAAGTGGATGGCTCAGCAGCTTGGCAGGCTGTAGGTTCATACTTTGTCAGTCTACTTTCCTAAGCTTTTCAACCCTCTGCTAGTTCACACAAAAAAAACCATAAACCCCACATCAATGTATTCCAGTAGTAGAACCACTTTGAATTTACTATTTGACACTAATAGAAGATAAGTCATCCTAATACCTTCAGCATAGGCTGGTGAGCCAGAAGTTCTTTATTTCTCTTGCAGTGTTATTCTCTACATCCCTGCACAACTGTGCAGTGTGATTTATGAGATTAGGCCAACATATGACTTGACACAGGTTCGCTGAGAGCAGAGGACAAGAAAGGAACTTGTGCCTTCTTCTGTAGGGTTTTCTGCATAATATTCACTGCTCTTTCACAACAGGCTGATGCTTTTCAGAGAAAGATGAAACCAAGTTGAAGGATGTCTCAGTCCTTATACAGACGATTATTGAGAATTAAACCAATTTGTTCTGTTGAAATGCAGATTTTGCTCATTACAGAGATTACAGACAAAAAGTGCATCCATTTAAGGTTTTAAGTTAGTCTTCTCACTGATTAAAAATGTTAAATGGTCTGATGTATCCCTGATGCGAGTGTGCCTAAAATGAAAATAAAGTTAGATCCTTTCAGAGTAGGTTTGCATCCAGGTCACAAGATGTAAGTTCGTTTAGTCATCAAAATCCAAAATAAGTGTCATGGAGAGCTTCATTCCTCACTGACTGCTAAGCAAATACGGCACATATCCCTTCATGGGCAAACAGATGAATAAACATTTGAATGTGATGATCAGTAGTTGGCAATTTTTACAAATTTTAAATGAGATGGTTTGGTTTCAAAGTGACAGCTATCAGAGGAGACAAATGCTTTTGTCTCTATAAAACCTCTTAGTATGGTCTCCCACCATGGAGCTATCACTCTGAGGGAAAAAAAAACCAAACCCAAAATACAAAACACCTACTTCAAATCTAGGCAGATCTACACTACATTGTGGTCACTGCAATAATTGTGGTTTATTCCCAAAAAAACTATAGGCTGCATAGACAAAAAGGATAACAAAGATGTTATTGCCTCCTGCTATTACTCCTCAATTGAGGAAATGAAGGATTAATCCTAGACCATCAAAGTTGATTAATCATTAATTCAGTGGAAATGTGGGACTAATTATGTCTGAGGATTGGAGCCAAAGCGGTTTGCTAAAGGTCATCAGGAAGTCTTTGACCAGTCTGTGCAGAAAAGAAATTTGGAGTATGATAAGTATGCATCCAAAAATACAACCAAACACTGTCTCTGATTTCTGTTTACAGCATTTAGGCATCCTGAGGAGACCACTTCGATGATAACCTCTCTGATGCTTGGAAAACATTCTGACAGGCTCTCACAGCAGAACAGCAGCTGTGGCATAAAATTGCCCTGTGGTAACTTGTTTATACAGCCAGTCATTCCTTCTGCTAACTTCCAGGGATAAGCAGAAGACATGCCCCATGGGTGAAAAGTGTACACTTCTTTTTATTTTATCCCATTTTTTGTGATAAAGTATAGAAAAATATTTTATGGGGGTCTTTTTGCTTATCTAGTTTTGAATATAAAATAGATTTAGTGCAATTCTCTGACAGGAGTTCTGCCATTGCTAAGCTGATCAGAAATTCAGGGGCAGCACAGCTGAGCTCTAGTATAAGCTATCAGTAAAAATCACCACTGGGAATTACTGCGTGCTTCTGAAGAACAAAATTCATTTTAAATCAGAATGAGAGATGCAGGACAGTCAAGGAAGCTTGGAAGGTGACCTGGGTAGTGTTATCATTTAAATGGATTTTATAAAATATCAATTTTTCAAAGCTTTAGTCATTCACATGATATAAGACCAAGCCCTCAGGGATTCTGCATCTCATCAGGAGCAAAACAAGGCAGCAAAGAGAGAGCTGGGCCATAAATTGTGCCTGATGGCTTGGTGTCTTGAAAGCCTGCAGCAGTGTAACCACTGAACTTTTCAGAGTACTTGATCACACAGCTGGCAGGTCCTATGAGAGGGTTCCAATAAAATGCCTCTGACATGCATTATCAAGCAGCACAGAAAACTGCTGTACACGCAGAACTCTTGGCACGAATCAAAACTTTGACAATTGCATCCAGACGATGAGGAACTTTATGAAATTTTTTCTCTCTTCTCACTGTTGCCTGACTGTCACAATTCAGGTCTGGATGTGGTGGGCCAGATTTGTGCTGCTCCATGACTGTGTGATCTGCCAGGAAAAATGCCAGCATCTCTGTTACAGGAGCAACCCTGATGGCTCCATTCATTGAATACCACTGGGAGATCCTTTGACAGCATGTGGTGGTGTGGCAATGGCAGACAAGCAGAAAGCTGAACAAAAACTGTCTGCATCCATATATTTGTTGTGGAACAGCGAGTCCAATAACTGTTGTTTTCTCCTTATCTTCATTTGCCTCTGAAATTGATTGCTGTTGTCACCTTGCTGTTATTTAATCCTTACCATGATCTTGGTCATCTCTCTGGGCCATCATTATGCCTCTTAATAAGAAAGTGTGGTCTTAAGTAGCTAGGTTTTCAGGCATTAATGATGCAACAAAATGATAGCAAATTTACACAGACTTCTTTTTTGAGCTATTTCCTTCCTAGTTTGGAAGAATGAGCTATGTTTGCAAGAGGGAATGAAAGACTCCTAATAAATCCATTTTTTTCTTTGTTCAAATAGCTAGTACACACAGCAAGACAAAAGGTCAAGGTCTGAGGCAATTCCATCTCCACACAGAGAACTAAAAACCCTTGAAATTTTCCATGGCATCAGTTCTAAAAATATTTTGGATCATGTGCTTTCTCACTTTTGAATCTAAAGGTGAATGACTTTGCAACTTATCATAGAATCACAGAATGGTTTGGGTTGGAAGTGGCCTTTAAGATTATCCAGTTCAAACCCCCTTGCCTTGGGAAGGGACACCTTCCACTAGATCAGGTTGCTTCAAGTCCCACCTGGCCTTGATCAGTTCCAGGAGTGGGGCATCCACAGCTTCTCTGGGTGACTTCTTCCAGTGCCTCACCCCCCTCATAGGACAGATTTTCTTCCTAATATCTAATCCAAATCTCTCCACTTTTATTTTAAAGTCACTCCCTCTTGTCCGATCACAAGGGTCGTCCCAAAGCCCCAACTTCAGCAGCAACCTCATCTACAGTTCCCTACATCTGTTATCCCACAAATTCCACAGTGCCCTGCACTTGAGCATGTCTAGTTTTCTGCTCTGTGCCCTCCTCTTGGGACACAGAGACCTAGTTTTTTATGTGAATCCCCAGACAGCAAAAGCTGCCATACCAGAACTCAGCACTGACTTACAAAGATCACTTTACATGATAGACAAGGTGTGCTGTGGTGTGTGGGGAGCTGAGGGTTAGGGTTCCTGTTCATGGGGTAACTTGTGGTTTTACCCAAGGACTCTGTAAGCTGGTGATCACTTCAGAGGAGGGAACCCAGCTCTTCACCTTATAAACTTCTCAGCTGTGAGGCTTCGGGTGCCTTTGAGGATCCATCTCTTGAACCCCCTGTGCTTGCCTTCCTGGCTGCCTAGAGACTTCACCTGGAGAGAGGTGCAGTGGGTAACCTGACCCTCTCAAGTGTGCAGCACTAAGGCCACCACACTGTTGGAAGGAAGGGTAGATTACTTGACTCCTCTGAGATCAAGGAGGGCGTTCAATCTAATTTGCTCACTTCCTGGATGATTTAGACTCAGAAGAGGTGAGCTCTGCTCTGTGAAGTACTTGTATGTAGCACTCAAGCTGATGGAGGCACTTAATGTGTGTTCCTATCTCTAATGGTGGAGGAAGGACTGGAGTTTAACCAATCTTTTCCCAAACATTAACTCCTGTGTTTTGTAGATTGCTCTTTGGAAACGATCCGAAGATGACTATGCTTTATGCAGAAAAGAGAATGAAGTGCTGAATGCTCTCCTGCATTTGCATTCCACCATGTCACTCTAACAATGGTGTTAGCAGATTCCTGCATTGCTTCATGTACTCCATGTCTTAATACTTCACACTGTCTCCGCTGCTAATTTACATGCTCTGACTCCTTTGCTAAGGCTAGAGGCCAACTTCCTATTGTAATACCTCTCTGGGAGTCATATCAGCAGGTCTTGTGGATCTTTCTCAAAGTAACTTTAACCCAGAAGCTTCATCAGCTTCAGTCACTGCACTAACCAACTTCAATCCAGACTTTGTGTTGTAGTTAGATTCCTAATTTCCAGCAATCTAAATATAAGGCAGATACATAACTGCTACTGGGACCTGTATCACAGGGCCCTTCAAAATCCCTGTTCCCCAGCTTCTGAATACATTACCAATATTATGAACCCTTGATGAGATTCTTACTTTCTCACCCTCAGCCACCTCTCCTGGGGTTGGTGCCAGCTGTTTCTGCAAGAGAATTATGAGTCAATCATGAGTCATGACAAACCAAATGCTGTGCACAATTAATTGCCAGCTCACACTTTTAGAGATGCTGATCCCGTTAGGGTTGCAGTGACTTATGAGTAATTACAATTCCTGGGATATATCTCATGTTTTCTGAATCTACACAGTCAGATCACAACATCACAGAATCACAGAATCGTCAAGATTGGAGGAGATCTTCAAGATCATCTGGGTCCAACAGTCAACCTAACCCCACCATAATAACCCTTAAACCAGATCCCTAAGTGTCCCATCCAGACACATTTGCAATACTTCCAGAGACGGTGACTCTACCATCTCCTTGGCCAACTTATTCCAATGTCTAACGACTCTTTCAGTGGAAAAAAAATTCTAATATCTAATATGAACCTCCTCTGGTACAACTTAGGGCAATTTTCTCTCATCTTTTCATCCTGCCTTGATGGCAGAGTCTTACCAGCACAGGCCATTCAAAAATATGTACATATGTACATTCTCATGCAGGAAAACAAGGTGCTACAAGTCAAACAGAAATCTGCAGTTTATAGTACACACTTGTAATTTCAATACCAGCAGTCGAACACAGAATGGTTATTCTGGAATTTTTGTATGTTCTGCTCTTTCTCATAAATGTCTCTTGGAGACTCAAGGCTCACCTATGCTTTACATTTGCAGTAGCTGATAATAACAGGTCAATGATAGAGGACAGTGTTTATATATAAATGCTCTTTTGGATGCCAGTATTATTTGCAATGTAGTTCTAGAGAAACACAGAATGGCTTGTGTTGGAAGGGACTTCAGACATCACCTAGTTCCACCCCTCTCCCCATAGGCAGGGATGCCACCCACTAGATCAGGTTGCTCAAGGCCCAATGCAGCCTGATCTTGAACACTTCCAGGGCTGGGCCATCCACAACCTCTCTGAGCAACCTGTTCCAGTGCCTCACTATCCTCAGAGTAAATAATTTCCTCCTAACATCTAACGTAAATGTCTCCTCTTTTACTTTAAAAATGTTCCCCCTTGTCCTATCAATCTGTGTAAAAGGTCACACTTCTCTTCTTTATAAGCTCCCACTAGGTACTAGAAGGCTGTGATAAGGTCTTTCCAGAGCCTTCTTCAGGCTAAACAGGCACAATTCTCTCAGCCTATTATGTTTTAAGTTTTTCAGGTGAGACAACACCAACTATAAATGAAATCTTTTGCCTACTGTGGACACAGTTGGACCTGACTCCACGCAAGACCTTCAGGTCTTAAGGTACCCCATGTGGAATGTGACATCTGGGGAGGGGGGATGTCCCACCTCAAATTCCACTTATGTCCTTGCTTTGAAGCTCTCTGTAGACTTTCCTGTAACAATGATAACCTTTTCAAACTGTTTTAGTGGAAGAAAATCTTCTCATACTACAGTTGACAAACACAATAGACTTCAAGACCAAAAGAAAACAGAGGGCCCATTTTCCTCTTCTAAAACTATATTTCTATATTAGACATGGCATCAAAAACTATGAACCTCATCAGGTCCACATGTCCATCTTGTATTCCAAAACATTTCACAGACTGATTAATACATAGAGACCAAATGTGGTTTCTGATGGCAAGAACAGCAATCTGCAAAAAGGGATGGCCAAGTATTAAAATTCTATGACAATCCATCCAACATCTGCTACAGATACAATGCCATGCATTCCTTTTTGTATATAGAAATAGGCATGGCCTACTGCTTCAGTACTTTGTTGGTGTTTGGTTCTTGAAGGTATTTGCCTCAGAAATCTGTCACAAACTGTACCCCGGGGCCTTTTACCTGATTCTATGTATTATGAGAAAAGATGGTCATGTGTGGGAATTCATTTGTAAAGTTTTTGTACAATTCTATAAAGTTAAGTTGTAAAATTTAAAAATTATATGTACCCCGGTTGGACTCTCCCAGTTCCCCCCTATTCTTCCCTCAAAGCCCAGTTGGTTTATCCCTCCCTTTCCCACCACTGAAGTTGTTTACCCCTTTTTCGTTATGTGTCAATCCTTTGTTAACCCTTCCCAGGCCCTTGTCAGTCACCCCCGAGACGTCCCTAATCTCCAGAAAGTTCTGAGTAGGGCGTCGGGTGATTGGCTGGCCCCCCCCCCTTTCTCCTCCCCTCTCTAGGCTCATTGGATTGTGTTTAATTGACATTTCTCTTGCTGTACCGCGGTTGGGCGGGGCACGCCCCTGTCTTGCTGCCCACCCACCAATAAAAGGTGGCGCACCCAAAGCTCGGGGGCTCAGTCCTGAGCAGCTTCCCGTCTCCCTAATAAAACCCTTTTCTCCGCTACTCGGGACTCGAGACTCTTCCTTCAGGATAGGAGCATTGGCTACTGGCCTTGGCAGCTCTAGACTCAGCGACCTGTACCGTATAGCAGTCCGCACGAGGAGGCTCCGAGCTACAGGACGGCTCAGAGCCCTCCCGGCTGCTATAGTCATGTACTGCTATTTCCATTTTTCTCTTGTTTTTCCACTGAATTTTTCCGAATCAGTTCTTCATGGGAAGATCAAGTCCAAGACTTATGTGGATCTATGCCAACACAGAATTTGGCCCCAGGTTTTTGTGTATGATGAATTGACAGTTTGTACCTGTAGCCAAAGGGAGCAGATGGAAGAAATTATAGTGACAATTTGATTCTAGTTGTATGCTTCAAAAAACTACAAAATATTGCAAAGAAGTTTTTCCTTCATATGATTTTATGTATCAGATGGAGGTATTAGGAAGCCAGAAGCGCCTGTTTTAGCACAATTTCCTAGTACCACTTTCCTAACACCCCGTGCATTAGCTCATTAGCTGTTTTCTTGTTCCTATTCCTCTCCAGTTTCTGGGGAAAAAGAAAAAAAAAACAAAAACCAACAACAACAACATATAGACACTGACATCCTGTTATATTTTTTTTAACTACAGTGAACTTCACTGATTACTCTGATTGTGGCTAATGCAGGACCCTTGGGATCCAGTCAAGTCTCCTGCTGTGGATCTGGAGCTGTGGACTCAAGACTAGTTTACAGACACAAGTCTGGAGCCTATTCCTTGCTGATCCAGCTGTAAATGGATATGGAATTATGGCCAGACAGGCTGCAAGCTGCTGTCTACAATAACAACAGTGCCCTTTCCAAACCAACACAGCAGCCTTTTCAAGATACTTGTCTCATAAACCTCATATTCACTAGGATATTTAGCTATTAATCTGAACAAAATCTCCTACAAATGTTACTATGAAAGAATCAGCTTAAGAAGAAACTGTAGTATAATCAGGAAAAATATTTTCCTCGTGTTATTTAAGAATATGAAATTGTCCAGAAGAGTCAGAAGGATCCAAATTACCCAGGATTCAGCCTTCCAAAGGTGTTACTGTACTGTTTGTCAGAGGTAGCACTTGATATGCAGCACATTAGCGTCAGTGCAGCTATGCTCCTCTTGGCAATGACTGTCCTTTTCCCGGAAGCATGGATCATAAGTAATTGCCAATATCCAACAACTGGTAATAGGACTGCTGCTGGAAATCACAGAATCAATACAAGGGCAGTGACAGACAAGGCCCTAGGAAATCCCAGCACCTCCCTTCTTTATTCCCTTTTCTCCCTGGCAAAAGCACTGTCCAGTGGAGTGGAGTAACATTTTAGTCAATCCTGTGCCCGTGACAGCAGCCAAACTTCAAAGGTGCCAGGAACAGATGGTAATATCCCTTAGTTAAGGGATCTTTGGTGAAACACTTTATAGAGCAGATTGTGGCACTGAATTCAGTACGGCTAGTTTTCTCTTGAAGGAAAAAAAAAAAAAAAGAAGAAAAGGAAGAAAACAACAACAATCCCCAGGAGAACAGTGGTTAGCATACTTGATGAAGGCAATAAGAACAGTACACTCACAGTAGTGCTTCCTCCAAATGTTCTCATGGCAATCATCCAATAAATAATCAGTTGAGGACTTCCTGAGCCAGAGATATTGTCACTATGTATATTAGAACTGCATTATGCAATTGTTTAACTCAATTGTGGTGTACACAATGGATATTTTAAACATATATTGTATATACCATTATATATAGTGCCACTGCTCATAACACAACAGGTTCACATTTTACTTCGGCTGAAGTTCTCTTTCATTAAATGAAAGTCACTCTCTGAATTATGTAAACTTGTAGCAACCACAAATTTCTGCAGGGAAACTTTTCACATCTTGATTGAATATTGTATGAAAATTCACCTCTTTTGTTTGCTGTTATCTAGTCATCTGCTTGTTTCATTTGAAGGTCTCTTGCTTTTGTATTGGATGAAAGAATTTATAATAAAAATTTGTAATTGTCTTTTCTAGCCACTTGTTTTCACAGACCTTTCTACCCTCTTAGTTATCTCTCAGCTAGTCTATTCAACTTGTCTATTTATTATATTCCATACCTTTGTGAGTTCCATACCTTTGATTGTCCTTATCCCTTATCTCTGTACCTCTTCATTTTGTCATCACCCTTGAGACAGAACCAGAACAGTACTGAGCACCTCCAAGAGGCACACTGTGCATATTATTTTCTGTTTTGTTTGACATTGCTGTGCTAATAATTTTTAATACACTAGCTGCTTTTTGCTTGCAAACAGAAAAAAAATAATAGAAAAATATTAGAAAAATCACAGGAAAATAGCATGGATTATTCCTTAGCATCAATGAACTGATAACAAATGCAAGAGCAGCAAAGATGTTAGAGGTGCAAAGAAGTCATACATTTGCTCATAACTCATGCCTCTTACTGACCGCCGTGGAACTGTCTTAGGTGAGAGGTTTTATTAGAAATAAAGTTTTGATTAACCTCATGATTCCCCTGACAGCATTTACAGCTCTCTGGAAGGGCTATGACATTTCCATGGGGACAGCATTTGAGCAGTATTTCAAGATTCACTGGACCAGAAGGAGATTCAGATTAAGACTCTACAGTTCTCTGAGAGGACAGTCTCCTAAGGAGCTCTAATTACCTGGCTTCTGAGGCTGCTGCTCCCTGACACTGTTAGCTACCACCCCAGAAAGAGATGCCTCCAGCAATTCCAAGTTTTTTATTTGGGAGGAAATGCTTCCACATTTTATAATTAAAATGATCAAGATAGATTTAATTTTGATTCAGCAAAAGGCTTTGAATACTAAAGCAATTCTTTTAGTTCAGTGTTTTCAATAGAGATTTGGTTGGAGTCAACACAAACACAATGTGCTGTTTGGAGAACTGCACTGTGAGGAGGTTTCTCAGAATTTTCATGGCTTTGACAAATAATTAGGGTTTGAAATTTGAGTCATGATAGGCAGAATTTTAATCAGGAAAACAAGAAAATGAATATGTAAAGAAGAGGTTAGCATCAACTGAATGATGGCAAAACCAGAAGTGCCATAGTTGTGGTATCAGAGATTTAGAGAGACTTCTACGGCACACATAAGAAAACTGGGAAAAGACACATTTGAAAAATGTCTTTTAAGAATAACCAAAAAATGGAAAGAGATGCTAAAGGAGAGAGGACTAATTAAAAACTAGGTATGGGTGATCCATAACATTTTCAGTATCAGGTTCAGCTTGATTTACTGAAGTCATTCAAAGATGCTGATGCTGAAGGGACACTTCCAGTTCTTGAGCCTTACCTATGGAATAGATCTGTTGTGGAGAAAATGGAAAAAAAGTAAAAGTTTTAAAAGTACATTTACTTACTCACATAGCATTCTATATTTAAACTCATCAAACTAACCTGCCACAGCTCCACCAGAATCATGTGGCACTCATAATGTCAGGCATCCCTTTCTCAAGAAATTTGGAACAATTTAATTCACTGGAAAATCCCATGAAGTAGTCTGAAGACAAATCTACATTCCTTATCTTTGAATCAAGACAATAAATTAATTTCAAATCAAGACTAGAGTTTGCTATTGCAGTAACAGTTGTCTAGATTTTGCAAGAATGAGTCGGGAAAGAAAGGAATGAAATTACCTACTGGATGAAATTATCCTTGTGGAGTGTCTGGTCATATAGGGGTTGTGAATGCCCCTCCGTTACTTCCTGACACCACAGTCTCAGAGAGAAGCAAATTCTACTCAGCAGGAGAGCAATAGTCCCTTCTTATTATCACATTTTCATTTATCTAAATGATTCTTGTATTATTGTGTTTTGAGAGTGGTGAGAAAGGTTGATTTCTTAGACTTCTCATTCAGGCATTTAACAAAAAGGTCTTCATTTGTCTTTGGCTTTAACTTATTTAGCCTGTTCAACAGGTTTTCAGCTTATTTACATAACTTTAGCTTATGCCATTTTCTTGTGATGATTCTTGGCAAAATCAGTTGATGATTCTGGGACTTTTGGTAGGCGCAGCATGACAAATGGCAGAGGCAATCTCTGTGTCACAGGAATTTCTGGGTAAGTACCAGAGAGAACATGATCCAGTTGCTAAAACATACCTCACTCACAGGAGAATAGGAACCTAACACATTTTCTTTTCAACTTTTTTTTTTTTTGATGGATCATACCTCATCCTTGTCCTCTCCTCTCTCTCTCTCTTCTCTGTGAAGTAAGGTGTCTTTTCTGCAAATAACCTCAAACATTCACAGCTAGAGCTGCAAAATCAGGTTTTCTCAAGCTAGAAGCTTTTAATCTTTAATTTTAGAACATATTAATTTCTTTAGATGGATATCAGTATGGACTGTTACCAGACAGTGGGACTAGAAAATAATTAGCTTTCATACAAAACTTTTAATGGGAAAACCCAGGCCAAGAATATTCAGAATTAGAATTTTGTCCGATTTCTTTCCCCTGGGCCAGAAGTCACAGAATGGCTCTGAAAAATAGAAATGACACTCTGAATGGTACAGAGAATTGTGTCAATGTACATTACACTTCCTGATTTCTGCCAGCTATAAGCCCCTCAGCCAAGCCTTTCTGCTGGGAAGCCTGTCTATTGGCATACACACGGGAAGAGCAAGATGAAATGCTATCTTAGGAGAGAATGGAAATCAAAGTATAAAAAGCTTCAGAAAGTGACCTTTGCTGTGAGACTGCTTTGTCCTTTCATAGCAAGGGCTGCCAGAACTAGCAGCATCATGGGGTTGCCTGGACCTTAGGAGAGTTAGACACTGAAAATGTTGCCTGTTTCCCCTGTTGTTGCCACATAATTTGCAAAACTTGTCCCTCACCCTTGACCGTATTGCTGTGGTCTCAACCTGCTGCACAGTCACTACAGCAGCAACTTCTCTGTAAGAAAATGTACCTCTTTGTATGATCATTCAGGTTGGACCTTTTCAGATATAGAATTGATTGTATACAAAGTTACCAGGTCTTTCTTTGCTGGGCCTCTTTTGAAATGTGAAGTAGCACCATTATCTGAATTGTAGTTTTGCAGGAGCTGTGCTTTGCTCCATCTAATTCATACAAGAGCAAACTCCCAAACTGCTGTCCAATGTGAAGAAATTTAAAAACCTTGTGGAAAGCCCCAGTAGTTGCACAGAAGAGCATTACTGCTACAAAACCATGCAGCCTGTCTCCACAGCTAAGGAAATACCCAGCTGTCAACATCCCATCTCTGCTTCTCTCAATGCTCTAGAGACAAGCATAGCACAGGTAGCAGTGCTCCCCATTGTCCTGCTAAAGGGAATTCCTGTGAGTGAGTATAGGGAACAATTACAGAGGTAATATAAGGGAAGAGGTGGAAAAGAAGACAAGTTTTCCCTTTGTTACAGCGAGGAAAACACGACTTTACAAAATAGAGGAATGTTTCTTTCGAAGAATGGAGTGAAAGGAAAAGAAATCTCTGCAGAACATCTTCCCACTAGATTTGGTTTGACCAGTATATTTAAATAGCAGTTTTACAACCTGTTCTAGCTAGTACAGCTTAGCTAGTACAGCTGAGATCTATGGTCTTTTGATATTAATAACCTGAGTATTACCAAAAGTAAAATTATGGTACCTATTGTTGACTGAGGGAGGTTTACAGAGTTTACCGTGAGAAACGGGTATTAGATATCTGATTTGAATCTCCAGTATTTCACAGGCCATTTCACAGATGTATCACACAGCTCCCCTTTTATTGTGCTATCTTGCATTTGGCCAAACACTTTTTCAAGCAATTTAGCTAAGCTTGAAGCCAAAAAACAGAAAGATGGAGAATCCACCACTGTTTCATTAGCTTAATCCCGCTGTTAATCAGCTTCAGTCTTAAAAATTTGTGCCTAATGTCCCCTTTGAGTCTGTATGACTTTAGTTTCCAGAAAATGGTGGGGTTTTTTTGGTTAGTAGGGTTTTTTTGTGTTTTTTTTTTTCCTCCTGAATTCAATATTTAATTCAACTTAATTCACTTACTACTATTTTATCTTCAAAAACCTATTTATATTGATGTTGTATCACATGTCAGGTTGGGAAGATTTTTGTTTCTTTGTTTGTTTGGGGTTTTTTTCAGTGAACTTAAATCTCACTCCAAAGAAATTCCTGCCCTTAAATCTCTGCTGTAAAGGGGGGGGAGGGGTGTTGGGTTTTATTTGTTTGATTGTTTTTTTGCATATATTAAATTTCTATAAATTAGTTCTAAAACAGAAAAGCCCATGTGACTCATTAGTCTTATTTCATAATGAAGTTTCACCAGTGTTTTAAAGGGAAATAAACTTGTCTCCCTAAGTGTGAGTATTGAAAGTCACATTTTTACCTGAACATCATAGTAAGAATGTTTGGTGAAATGTTTGCATATTGTGACCTTTAAATAATTTTCAGAACAGTGGGTTTGCAGTAAAAGTTCACCATCCTGTAAGCTTGGTCTGAAATTCCTGTACTTAGTTTTTACTGTGGCAAAGTGCATGTTTTGAGGTTGGCAGGGACATAGCCACAGCCTCATTGTAATTTACCATACATGTCTCTTCATACAGTATTAAAATTTCATCAGCTCTTTGTATTCTTTCATATAATTAACTCAAATGTTGAAAAATACCAGGATTACTACTACTCTATGTAAAATCCTGCTACAGAGGTTCATACTCAGTTATGACTCTGTGTGGATAATTCATGACTGGAATCTGTTTAAAAATCACTTTCCACACTATTTTCTTACTGTTCCTTTACTGTTTGTATACAATACTAATATCAATCAGAATGCACTTATATAATGCCAAATTACTTGGCAAAGCCTTAATAGCTTACGTTTTGTACTTTTCTCAAACAAGCATATACTATCTTAAAAATACAATTAAAAACCAAAACCAGACTCAACTTTAAAAGCTGTATTTCTAATGAAAAAGAAACTTCATTGGCACTTACTCTGCATTTCATATCCAACACTAACAGTTATAATTCATGACTAGTCTTCACTACTGAAGACTTATACATGTGTGACCTATATAAGGATAACCAGTATATATTGCTTTGAGCCATCATCCCTGTCTTTGGAATATGCTGCAGCATTGATAGTCTTTCTGCCGCTTGGAACAGCTATGGTATATTGGAAGGGAATTTCAACCAGTTCCTCAGACCTCTGGGTACAAATTTTACAGGACTGTAGACTTAACAAAATTTTCCTTTTGGAGATGTTCAATAGCCCTCTGAATTGACAGAGAACTGGAAAATACTTTTAATTTCCTCTTATGATGGAAAAAGGCATGGTATATTTTCAATGAATTAACAGAACTATTTGTTATGCCTCTATTTATTTTCCTTCATAATAACTTCATCATATTCATTTAATAGCAGGCCTAGAAAGAATATATTTTCTAAAAAATTTTAGGTTCTCATTTTTTCTATATGATGCTAACATTTTTCTATATTTCATCACCTTACCTATTCTTCATTACATATAATTTAATATTACAAAGCCTGCCCTGGCTTCATTACTGGGCCAAGATTGGCTCTAAGCCAAAGCTGTCCTTTCTGATTGATTGGAACAGTCTGTTTTTACCATCTAATAAAATCTTCTTTTAAATCAACTATTTTCTATTTTTTTCCTAAACTATTTTGCTTACATTTTTTTCCTGTTTTAAAGTTAACTCCTATACACATGATGTGCATCCTTACGTGTAGCATAAATTTTTATAATTACTGTTTGGGGTAATTTTTTTTTCCACTGGGACTGCAATTAGTCTTGATTACTGGCTCCCTGATTTTCTACTCTGTGATTAATTCTTCTATATCATAATCTGACACGTAGTATCCCTCATGTAAGTAAATTACTATCTCTAATTTTTAGAAGGTGTAATATCTTAGCACTGGCAGTCTAAACCCTCCCTTGGTATTCTATGCTTTTAATGTAATAGGATGATATATTTTTGTTATAAACTGTTAAAAAATCAAAAGTTGTGTTGATTTTCCTGACTAGGACATGTCTGAAAGAACATTACTTTAAATACAATCACTTTATTATGTGGGAGTAAAGAAGCAGGTAAGACCAACAAGGCTAGACATGGGTTAAAGGGCAATTCTCATGGATTACATTAATACACAAAGTCCTGCTGGCTGTCTTGCCTGCCAGCAAGCTAGCAAGGAATTAAGGATACTATACACAAGCACAAATCTGATGCTTGATTTGACGGTGGAAATAGGCCAAACTCAGTTGCAACTGTTCATGTAATTGCAAACATCTGACACACATACCCTTGCAACAAGAGATCCAGGTCATGGGGAAACTAAGAGGACTAAACCCAGTGAAATAAGTTTTTAGCCTTCGGGGATCCCACTGCAGTCAGGAGTGGTGACTTATTTTTGATTTACTGGGGGTTTTTTTCCACAAGAAAGATGGATCTTCCAGACATTGCCTGAGTAAATAAAGGCATTGTGATTTCCTTGAGAGTAAGACTTGAGTTGTAGAAGAGACTGTCAGCAATTAAAGGGCTTGTAGGTCCAAATTCAGCTTTGAGTGGTATTTGTGCAACTGTGTGGAAATTGGCAGGGTTGACTTTATTCTTACTGATTTTAGTGTGGCTGTCAAGGCTTTAAATCAGAGCTGGATTTTGCAATTAGCTATTGCTCACACTAGACAGTAAACAAGCATATGTAGACATGTACTCACTTTA
The DNA here is from genome assembly GCA_013397195.1 of Hylia prasina. Classification (NCBI taxonomy): domain Eukaryota; kingdom Metazoa; phylum Chordata; class Aves; order Passeriformes; family Sylviidae; genus Hylia; species Hylia prasina. The sequence goes on from VYXD01001235.1 coordinate 1,247,693, forward strand.
TTCATACTGTTTTGAAAACAATCAAATCAATAGCGCCTATTTAAAAGAGAAAAACAGGGCAGACTGTAACATCTAGATTTTCTTCATCTAAAAATCTTTTGTAATACAGGCAGTTTCAGGGAAGCACAATGATTTAAGCTTCCAACACGTGTTATATAAAACACAGCATTGGCATTTTTCATCACCACTAATCAAGCCCAAAATCTGCATCTGTGTACTCCTTACACTGCAGAATGTCAATTAGTTTTATCTTTAGAGCAGTGGTCCAAAACTACTGGTCCTCTTCATTTCAGTATAAAAAATGAGAAAACTCTTGATCAAGTGACAGTGCCAAAGAGAAGAAAAGAGGAATAAATTCACAGTTTTCAGACTCTGACGTGTTTCTAAACATGAATTCTTATTGAGAAAAAGCAGTTGAGTGAGAATTACCTGGTCCTTAATCAACTTTTAAAAATTACTTGGAATAAAACTGTCTTCACTAAAGCTGTTGTGTGAAGGATAATCTATAATAAGAAAATAATACCATGGGAACCATTTTCTTTATTACAAAGAATCATTCAACAGTTGCAATAGAAGGATTGTGCAACAGTTGCAATATAAAATGGAACATTTAGAAGTGGTGACAATTTTTTAATGTAAAATATTCTGCTGAAAAGAGGGTAAGTCATAATTATTCTTATGTCAATATATGGGGAACTAAACAAAATGTTTTAATGGTTTGAGAACATTCAAATTGTATTTTATTCTTCCTACTCTGCTTTCAATAATTTAAATGCCCAGCTCTATATAGGATGCTCCAGTCTAGGAACTTGAGAGTGGAGGACAGAAGTTTCTAGGTTGCACATTTTTCTCTTCCAAACACTATTCAACAGATTGTGTGGCACAGATCACTATGAGACTGTTCACAAAACACAAAAAAGGATGTTGAATGCTAACAATTCAGTAAATCTACAAGTTGCCATCTATTTACAACACAAAACTAACTTCACAATTAGACATACAAAGTCCTCATGGAGGACTTGTCCTTACTTCTCTCAATATTTAATACGCCAAGAACTCTCTGCACTTTTCCCGTGTTTCCCACACAGTTATCCATGAATCTCTCTGCTTTCTAAGGTAGATTTGCAGACTCAACGTTTTCTCCTCTAGGACATTATTTGTGGCCCTTGAGAAGAGAGGAATACTACTCTTCTGCAAGTTACTCTGTACCATTCATAATGTTTATTACCTATTGTCAACTCATAAAAAACATTCAACAGAATTCCATCGCTGCAGCCCCAACACTTTGATTTTCCTGTACTGAACAGAGTTACAGAAAATCTGCAGCAGTTGGGGTGGCATAGTTCAAAGGAGAAAACTGCGCCTTGCTTCTTTAAGGAAATTGTCTTCTCTTAGTGCTGTAACAGTAACTCCTTTACAAAGTTACATTAATATCTGCCTCTTCTTGGAAAAATTCTGTATCTGAAGTTGACCATCTCCAATGTACAAAATAATATTCACTAACATTCCTATACCAGAATATGTAACCAGTAGCCTTTCTCAGCATAACTACTAAGTCTGCAGTGATCAAACGAACTTCTATTTTTCTGTATGCCAATAGCTACTTCTAAAACAATAACCAGGATCTGGAGAGGGTCTGAGTGTCTCCTGAATAATACAAGCCATTGACCCCAACTGGTAGAAGTTCGGCCTGTGGATTACAATATTTATCCTTCTGGCAGGAATGCATAAAAATTATACACAAACAGATGTGTCTCAGCCAAATAGTGACACCAGAGACTTCTGGGTTCACAAAAACCTTCTGTAAAAATACACAGAAAAGCTCTTTTGCCTAGAAATTCTGATGCTTAAGTACAAGTGTGTGACATGCCTCCAGAAATACGTGCATCAGATATATGTAGCTGCAATGCCAGAATGCTAAAATGACTGTAGATCAATATGAATGCTTGAGGTGATGTTGCATGACAGGACCAAGAAATTCAGTGTTTGAGAAAAGAGTTTCATGTGAAGTAACAGTCCCAGGGCATCTGGTAACTAACCAAAGAACTTTCCCTAGATCTCTGAAAGAGAAAAAAGATAAAGGCAATTGTAATTAGAAGATATAAACTAATGACAAAGCCATCTCCTAATGGCCCGTTAATTAATCCCTTTTGAGCTCCCTTGAAAGCTGGTTTCAGGCTCCTGTACTTGGAACCAGCTTGATGTAGTTGGAAGTCTGGGTCCTGACTCCTCCAAAATGGAACTGTTTAAACATCCAGCTTTAATAGAATGGCTTTGAAAACAGATGGGTCCCCAAGGGCATTCCAACAGGCTGTTGATTATGGATGCTTCAGGGCCAGCATTCAGGTCCAAATTAGACATGTTCTTGTTTGCCAAGATGAAAGGCAAAATAGCTGTATGCACACAGTACAAAAACAGCAAACTTGTCTTGAAAATGTTATTCCTGTACCTAAATAAAGTCTTGTAATGTCAGTCTGAGAAAGGAGATAATAAATAGCTTCTTAGGCACAGAAACATGATTTACTGAGGATCAAGCCATGCTTCAGTCCTGTACAGTGGTAACTCCTTCCCTTCTATCTTGCAAAAATGAATTCCTTCCAGTCTCTGATAGTCTGAATCTGATCTTAATAAAGTCCCTACATATCAACTTCCTTTGTACCTGTATTTGCCAAGCATTTCAAAGAGAACAGGAATAAGGTATTGAGTAGACTATAACAAAAGACATGTCATGAATCGGACTCCTTTCTCCCTGACTTTATACAAAGGAAAAGTGGGCTAGGAAAGCATATAAATGAGGACCCAACAAATCTTACTGACAGTTCTTACTATGTAATTTCATAAACCAGGGTATCTTGACTTTCCTGTGTCAGGAACACTCTATGGCTCTGCCCTTCCCTTTGTGGGTGCCCTCTACACCACTGCAGTACAAAGAAGACAGTGATTGTGATTCTCTTGCTCTTTAAAGAATGGTAGCTTAGACAGAGCAAATCAAATACCCACTCCCCCCCCACCCACCCCCACACACACACCTGATATTGAAAAACAAAACAGAAAAGCCTCCATGACTGGGTAAAAGAAGGGACAAAGTTGCTATTTCACAGCTTCAACAAAATGCTAGAAAATTGTGCAAAAATAGCTCTAGTTCAAGAAAGAAATTCCTGTTGATAGGTTAGAGGCACTCTTTCCACTAAGGGGATTCTCAAGTGTGAAATACATCTTTCAGAAAAACTAGACACCTTTGATAACACTTACATGTGAGAAATGTGTGGCATTAAGCCAGAAATAGAAAATATAAATTTTGCTGTCCAGATAATTATGCCAGAAGTAAATGTAAATCTTCCAACTTTTGCTTGAAATGACATACTTATGAGAGCTATAGAGAAGATGCTTCACTGCTTGATTAAAGTGATAAAAGGTTACTCAGAACACAACCTGTGAATAAGTTGGTGAGTTGACCCCAAGGTGTGACTCCCTTAGATCATGAAACAAGAGTCCCTGGTGAGAAGCTCAACAGGACCTGGCAGTGTTTGCTCACAGCCCAGAATGTCAATCACATCCTGGGTTGCACCAAAAAGGGGTTGGCCATCAGGACAAGGGAGGGAATTCTGCCCCACTACTCCACTCTTGTGGGACCCCACCTGAAGTGCTGCATCCAGCTCTGGGGTTCCCAACATAAAGGAGGTGAGATATTGGCACAGGTTGCCCAGAGAACTTGTGGATGCCCCAGCCCTGGAAGTGTTCAAGGCCAGTACTGGATGGGGTTTTGAGCAACCTGGCCTAGAGGAAGGTGTCTCTGTCCATGGCAGGGAAATTAGAACTAGATAATCCCTAAGGTCCCTTCCAACAGAAACTGTTCTGTGATTCCATGAATGTCAGCACAAAGGCCAGAACACATGATCAATGTTATCAGTTGTTACAAGATAGGAAGGAAGAGATGCTGATGTTCAGACACAGGTATGAGTTACTTGTATTTGGCAGCCACAGCTGTTGGCAATGGACAGAGCAGCTAATGTGACGTATTTCCCTGCCAGGAGAAGATTGCTTCCCTTATCTAGAGCTTTGCTTCCATCTAGTTTTAACTTTCTTAATAAGCACAGGTCTCCCTACTTCTACTGAAAGAGAATGTTTCATAGTCTAAAACTGAGCTCTCTGCTTTTCTTTTTTTATTTTTGCAAATTTATCCCATTTTTGATATTTACTGCTTCATTGCATAGTGACTAGACCTACTATTTCTACAGTAAGCAATTTTCTGTTATTATTCATGGTTTCTTGGCTGTAAGGAGAGAAATATTATTTTAAAGCAGGCCTGAATTGAATGATTTATATTGAGAGGGAATCAACCTGTGAAACAGTAATAATTAGAATTAGCAATGCTGACCAATGCCAAGGTGCTTGCTCGCTGTTCCATACCATGAAGGCATATATAACAACACACATAGACTAGGAGACAGCTCAGGACATATCCAAGGATGTTGGCTCTGCATAGAGGAACAACATCCAGAATGACACTGATCCTACTCAGAGGCTAAAAGCAATAAACACAATCCATTCACTGTGAATGGAAATCACCTAGACTAACAAAATGGGCTGCAGTTAAGTTTTACTTCAGCATACCTATTTAATTTATCTGTTGTCATGGGACAAAGGTAACCATGTAAAATGAGAGGGGTCTGGGGAAAGAAACCTATTTCTAATGGCCATTTTTGTCACACATATACTAACAGAATACATATCATAATGGAAACCAAACTTCCATTTAGTTAGGGTTTTTTATTTCTATGATTGCAAAAATAAATTTGTCTGTAATTCATAAAGCTTAATGAGTTTCTGATTACACTCATTTTGTATACTTGAACAGTGCAAAGAGAGATTTTTATAAGATTTGATGAAATTGGCATCAAATTTTTGTACACTTATCTGAAAAGCAAGCTTTAAAAGACTGATTACAGTAGCTTAAATGCCTTTGCCTTGCTACTTGTGGTAAGACTTCAGCACTCATTGGCACCTGGGCATTTGTATCAGTGAGCACATTGATCACTCTGTGCTTCACCTTCCTTTGAGAGCAGATTTGTTTTCAGACTGCTGAGCTTTTGAATCTTTCCATGACTGTATCACCGTGCAATTTGGCTCGAACATCAAGAGCAAGTAGGAAGAATAAATGGGGAGTTGGCTAAGCAGTACAAGAAAAATCTCTCTTGACTATACACTTGCATTTGGATACCCTCATCAAACAATGTGTTTCTAAGAGATGTATTTTAAAAACTATAGTTCTCAGCTTCCTCCAGAAGTCTTTATTCATTCCTGTTTATCGTTCAAACACCACTCATTTCTGTTTTAAAAACCTAAATGCTCTCCTTGACTCAAGCTGCTAATTTTATAACAAATAGCCAATAGCAATAAGGTTACAAGGTACTTTGCATTTAAATTATGTTTGTAGGGATATCACAGCACTGGTTGTATGAATTTGAGTCCCATCTCTCACAGAAGTTCTTAGTACGTCCTGCGCTCTTAGAGCATATGATAAAGGCAAATGCACTTCTGTGTAAAAGATAGATAGATAGATAGATAGATAGATAGATAGATAGATAGACAGACACACAGATATTAACTGAACAAAATTAATATCATCCCTTATAGAAGAGTGCTAAAGTAACTTTAACAATTTGAAAATATTACTTCAGCTATAATCAGTATTATTTTGATTTGTAAGCAGGACAAATCAGCTTCTTCAATGAACCTTTACCTTTCTGAATCTTAATCTGTATCTGTTTTTTAAAACATGCTGTTTCTGAGACAATTAAGGACTGGATGTTAAGAACTAGCACAGAAATCTAGAACATTAAAATGAATTATTTCACAAACACAAATGAAGAGACAGCAGAAAATCAATTTAAAAATTTATTTAGAGATGTCAGCCTAAGGACAAATGAACTTATTACATTTCAGTAAATGAACTTATTACATTTCAATAATTGTATTTGTAGTCTCTTTTTAATTGCACCTGGGAATACAAAATATGAGATGTGACTGCACCTGGCTGGACAGCAATGATGGACAGACTGATAATAAAATTTTCCAAACATGACCTTCCTTCTCCAACAGCCAGATTTACAGAAGTGCAGCGCAAGGAAACAGCTACTTTTTTGATTTTTTTTTTCCATCAGAGTGTTTCTCTTTTCTGAGCAAACCAGGCAGAAAAGAAGAGAACATCAGTGCCAGCTTTTTAAGAAGGACTTGCTTTGTTAGCTGTCACTAATTTACTACCTGTGTGTCCTAGGGTGACTTTATGATGCCTGTATCCCCAATCGTCTGTCCTGCTTGTGATGTATATTGAGTTCTGTACCTTTAAAACAGTCTGACCGTGAACGAGGAGAAGAAAAATACGTGAAGTTTTTGTTTTGAAAATACTGCCGGACTCCCACGCATTCCTCTCCTGACTCCAGCGGACAGCGGCGGGACAGAGAGCTCCTGTGCTTTTAGTTAGTTTTTTAGCTAGCTGAGGCAGAGAAGTTTGTTGGACTGTTTCTTTCCTTTTTCTTGGGATTGTTTAAATCTGTCCTGGACTGAAGAAAAAAACCCAGAGGAGCACCGAGGCCTCGCACCTGCGGCCCCTTTCCCCCCCCCCACCCTGGGCCTGGACCTCCGGACGGACTGGGATTGGTGAAGACTGAGTGAGCAAAGACTTTATCAGTCGGAGCGGAGCAAGAGCGGCAAGAAGTTTTATTGTTCATTTTATTTGTCTTATTATTCATTCCCTGTGCTTCTAGATATTTTGTTTATTAAATAAATAGTTCTTTCCACTTTTTCTCTGAGGAAGTTATTTTCCCGGACTGGCAGGGGGAAGGGGTGGTTTGAGTTGGCTTTCCAGAGGAAACCCCCTTCGGAGGTTTCCTCCCAAATTTGCCCCAAACTAAGACACTGTGTTATGTTTCTATGCCCTCAAGCAAGCAGATTACAAGCTTCTGGGGCAACAAAAAATTGGATAATGCTTCATATTCCAGTACAGTAATAGACTCAATAAATATCAAATTGCTAACTAATTAACCCCTTCAACATCTCTGTAATGTACTGTTAGTTTTCTGTGGATTTTTGTTGCTCTTTGTTCTTCAGAAGAGGAAAATGAGAACCATGGAGTTGAAGCATACTTCCAGGCATAGTCTCCAATGAAATCCCCATGTGTTACCAGAGTGTCTAAGGTAGAATTCAACTTATTCTACAAAAGAGGGAGTTTTCAGCAGAGCACTTGGTTGGAAACCTTAACTCCTTGAATAATTTTCTCATGCAGCCTTTAACTGCTTCTGTCTGCTGGTCAGACTGGCTCATGCCAAATCCTGCTCTCTCAGTGGGGCTTCACAGAAATGGATGAAGGTCCCAAACAACTCCTCTTCCTGGAATTTAAAGATTATTAGTTTCCTGTTTCTCTTAATTAGTTGTCATGTGTATACATGCAGGGAGTGTGGCTGGAGAAAAATGTGATTTATTTTGATTATTACTTTGGATTTTTATTTTAATTAATGTCAGGAGAACTGTTGCAGTGTTTTTCACCACAAGCCGCTTTAGAGAACCTAGAATTTTATGAAGACATTCTTTCAAGATGAATTTAAAGCAAAAGAAATAAAATAAAATAATTTCAATAGACCTATAATGTGAAAAAGACCCCAAACATTTTGTTATGACATCAAAATAGTTAAGAAGCCAGAAGAAAACAAGGCTATGTGTAATTTTTGTATGTTTCACCACTGACACAGATCAAGGCTGAGTCCTAAAGAAAGCTTCAGCCAAATTGTCCCAGCATGGCTGCAACAGAGATGAAAGACATTGAAGCAGATGTGGGGAAAGTAAGTCTTCACTGACAAAAATAGTCTGTAATTCCAGTTTAACTGGAGCTGGCAGTCACCTCGCCCATGACTGTTTGCTGCAAGGCAACGAGGACAGAGTTACTCAGTTGACTGTGATTTTTCTAGGACTACACCCATCATTAACCATTTTGAAAAATGAGAGAGAAGTGTGTTATGACAAGACTGAGGGCAAAACAGAATGGCTACAACTGCGAACACCGTAATCATTTATCTTAGTGACAGCAAAGGGGAGCTGCAGTAATTGCCAGGGAATTAATGGAGTCAGCAGTGTTCTTTAATATGGGATGAACTGCTGTCTGCAACGAGAAAGGCAAGAACCCAGGGAAAGCAAGGAGGTAAGACAAATAAAGGGAGGCCAACAGCAGGTGATCAAGGAGATGGAAGTCAGGGATACTCCTCTGCAGCCATGCAGAACTAACCCAAGGAGGGAAATGATACCCAAAGGAAGAAAGGGCAAGGAGCAGCATGCTGACAGGGCAGTCACTAGAGGCAAAAAAAAAAGCTAAGTGGGAGAAGCCAAACTGCATCCCTGTATGTGCACTCTCAAGTGACAGTGGATGAAGAGCAAGGATACAAGTACAGCATAGAGACACTGTACAAGCACTGGTGAAACTCCACTGATCTTGGGTCTGGACATCACATGACCACAGCAGGACAGGAGGCTGAGCAGGCTGACAGGGTGTAGAATTCCAGAAGGATAACAGGATAATGTGTATGTCTCAAAAAAACATAGCTGGATAGCTATGGAGACAACCAAGGAGTGTTTGCACTAACAGACAAGGATTGCTGTAACAATTTACATTTAATTTAACACTGCGAGAAAAGAACAAGATGTGGCAGGAGACGGGGGCCATGTGGAGGGAGGACGGCACTTTTTCAGATAGCCTTGTTGTACTTCCTGGAGATGAACACAACACAATACCACACAAGCACAGCAATGAGGGCAAGATGGGGACATGGACTTTGGGAGATCAAGACCATGCAAGTCCCTCGAAGCCTTCTGAGCAATTTCCCAAAAGATCTGAAAGAACAAACTGCGCACAATTAATTTGCATAGAAAGCTAGAATCCTGCCCATGAAAAGGTACCCCCTTCAAGTCTGAGCTGCATCTCTTTTTTCTCTCTCCTTTCTTAATTCTCTCTTTTCTTTTCTTTTCCTCTCTCTGACGCTTCACCCCCTCTTTAATACACCTTTTCTCTTTCCTTTAACCCTTCCCCTATATCCAAAGCCCACTACCGTGTGCTTACGGAGTAGGTCAGGGACTAACAAACCAATTCCCACACCAAGCGCGCAATATGCTACTAAAGCTTTCTGTCTGCTTGCAGACCCTCGGACTCCCTTCCCTCCTTTCCAGCACCCGCCACCCAGGGCAGACCCACACCAGCGGCTCTAACGCGGCCTCAACACTTCAGGCCAGCGGGGGCGGAGCCGCCATTGCCGGGGCCACGCCCCTGAGCGCGGCCGGGGCGCGTGCGCGCTGCGCCTGCGCGCGGGCGGCGCGGCGGAGGCGCGGGAG
>VYXD01001235.1:1257295-1309051 GCA_013397195.1 Hylia prasina
GGCCCTGGGAGTCGGGGATTCCCTGGGAAACCGGGTTCTGTCAGACGGCCGGAGGGAAGGGAGGAAGTTGTTCTAGGGCCGTCCTACAGCTGGCGCTTCCTCCTGCTTGTCGGAGCAAACTCCGTTTGTTTCCAGCTCTGACATAAATTGTAGAAACTTACCAGAATATTCCAAGTAAAGAAATACCGCTGGAAGATGCTTCGCTTGCAGCGTGGCTTTTGTTTCCCGCGGTAGGAAAGCGTCGATCCAAGAGAGATGTCAGACTTGTTTTTCAGCTAGTGCTGAAGTGTGGGGTTTTAAAGTCCCAAAGGGCGTTGGGTATCAGGTGTATAAAAATCAGTTGTGTAGGTTCTTGAGGATGCTTTTTGGTTATTACTTTTATATTAAATGGCAGGTAAATATTTTGCGGAGTGCTAGTTCATACTTATCTTGCGTAAACTTATGTGTATTTTTTAGATGGGGAAAATACTATGAGTGAGAAAACTGATGGTAATGTTCAACTTTTTAAATATTCTTTTTCCTGCAGTTTGTGGACTCAGCTAGGACCACAGACTTCTCTGATGTTCTCTTGCACAGAGTTAATATCTCAGATCTTGTATTTAGACGAGACAGAAAAAGGGAAATAGTTTTCCACTTGAAGGTGCTGAGTGGTTTGTGCTCAAAGGGGCAGGTGTAAAGTAGTGATTGCCAGAAGGAAAAAAATTTTACCTGGCACTGCTGCTAAAAGCAACCCTTTTATGTCATCACAGCTGTGTCTGGAATAGTGTGACTGGGAACTGATCTAACTGGAAACTGACACCAAAATCTTTTCCTATTTCTGTTCTTCTTAATTTAAATATAATAGTAACTATACTGGGTGTCACACGAAAGAATCTTCTTTTGTATGTCTCTAAAAGCCATGAGGCAGGTGCTTTAAAAAATGGAGGAGTATGTGATGCTGCTAGGGAATATATTGTCACCACCTCTTTCAGTTCAAGGACTTGCTGAGGTTTTCCTGGTATATTCTGTAACTATAAAAGATACGTGTTCCATGTAGTATTTTGGATTTTTGTTGAACCCTTGTAAGCTCTGAGCCTCTATTATATTTTGGTAGTTTCTTCAGGTCTGCTACCTGGTGTGAATACTCACCTTGTTTTTGAATATTGTTGGTGTCAACCTAATTTGCCAGGTAGTGTTTACATTAGAACAATTTCTCTTGAGTTTGTGATACTTATTTGGAAGGTTTGCCTTTTAAGATTTTTCCTTCTCAAATTGAAAAGGCATAGCATGCTTGTTTCCAAGGAAAAAGTTACACACTTTTGTCACCCTTGCCGTTTTGTGAGCCTTTTCTAATTCTAGTAGCTACTTCTCTTTTCAATGGGGTAAGAGAAGCTGCACACGTCATTCAAGAGGAGAATGAATTCTAGATTTATATACCAGTGTGACTTTTCCCTCTTCCTCTCTTCCTTCCCTGATAGTTCATCCTGCTCGATTCATGTTGTGTCTACACAAATACTTGTACTAGTTCAGAAAAGGGAACAGTATGGGAGGAGGGTAAAAGTGCTGCATTTCATGCAGTGATGGGTTAAAACTACTTGATCTATAGCATGAAATAGTGATTATTGCATGTTGGAAGAGGGTGAGATTTCTTTTCGCAGTTTGTGTGAGTGCAGGTTGCTTTGAATGTAAGGAAATTAGGGCCTGTACTTGCAGAAGAAAGCAGGGTATTTAGTGCTAAACTTACTTTTTTGCAGTGGTATTTATTAAGGCCATTTGCAGTAGAAGCTCCTAGTAGAAGTTTCATTTTTCCCTTCTGTGGACAGGATAGAAGTAAAAGATACTGGGATAGTTTTTTGGTCCTTGTTTTGAACCCTTTCAGTTAAATGGGAGTGTCAGTAAGCTTTGAATGTAATACACATAGGATTCAACACTGGTTGAAATTTTACTTAGAACAGATTGTAGAGCCATGTTGTATTAGTATCTCTAATTCAGATGACTGATGATTGTACAGGGAACAGAATAAACTTAGGGGGGAAGCCTGTGGCTTTGGCAAGTTCATCAAGGTGTTCTGAAATACATTTTGTTTTGGTACTGCAAGGATTATTGTCATTCCTGCCCAATTACAAGTGGTAAATATCATTCATTTTCACAAGCTGGACCCTGACGGGTTGTGAATTACTTTGTTTTTAAGAAATGCAATCAAATAAATTGAAGCCATTAACTAGCCCCAGTAACCTGTTTAGTTTTGCAGTGTGGAGGACTTGACTCAGCTGCATTACTTCACTCTTGCTGCTGAAATAGTGAAAGGAGGTAGAAAGAAGAGGCCAAGTCCTGAATAGATAGATTCCCATTCCTGTGCTGTTACTTTCCTCTGCAGATTGAGGAGGCAAATGTTCTTTACTCCTGGGATTTTCTATGTATCACTGTATCTGACCTCCCTTTTTTTTGTTTTTGTTTTCTGTCATGTGCAGGATAGTGTTGAAGGTTCAGTGTCTGTTACAAAGCAGAGATCAGGATCCATTGGAGATCGCCCAGCAAGACCTACTCTTTTAGAACAAGTATTGAATAAAAAGAGGCTGGTAAGTCTTGTTTTTGAGAGGTTTTGAGCTCAAATAAATAAAGGCAGTGTAGCAATGTTTACCTGTTAAAAAAAAATTGTGAAAAAAGAAAATCAGTTTAATAAGCATGTACTGCCTGTGCATATTTTCAAATTTGAAACATGCTTCAGAGATGTGTGCATCAGCTTCTCTGTGAAGAATACTAAGATGACTGAATTTAATGATCTGCAGTTTTGGTATTGTATTTCTTGATAATTCTTTCTCAATGATAGCACTTTTTTAGTGATTGTGTCTAACACTTAGAGGACTATTCATAGCTTTTCAGTGTTTATGAGGAAAACAAGTAATGAACTATGGAGTAGTTTTCATAATATCTCTTGTTCTTCATGCCCCACTTACTGGCTTGCTGCCCCGTTTCCTGGCTGTTTCTATTGATGTGGCTTTTAATTAAGTTTGAAAGGTATCTTGTGACTGAAACATTTTTTATAGAAGTACAGCAACCAGAAGCTCTGTTAATAGATGTTCAGAGCCTTTGCACTAATTATATCAAGGCTCTTTAATAACTCAGGATTCCTTTCAGTATATCTGAAATTCAGATTCTCCCTCATCTGCTTCTTGCTTCTCTCTTTCTCTTCTGACTTGCAGTTGCAGTACCTCCTTGGTTATATCACTGAAGTGACCATGGATAATGAGCAAGCATCTAGGGAATTCATTCAGCTGAAAAATAACCCTTTTCCTATATTAATTTTGGAAAGATCAATTCCCAACCTTATTTGCCATTTGACCTTACAATCACTTGTGCTGGCACTATGCAGGAATGAGAGTGAATAACTAGAGTTGGATTACAGACTGCAAGTCTTCAGGCCAGGAGCCAGATGCAAATACTTTTAGATATTTTTGTCTTTTGATTGTATGCAGAGGAGTTTTTTTAACTTACTCCCTGTGGATGGACTGCTGTTTTGAAATGTTGGAAAATTCTGGATGGTTAGTTAAAATCATAGAGTATCTTGAGTCAGAAGGGACCCACAAGGATCATTGAGTCCAACTCCCTGCTCCTCACAGGACTGCCTAAAACTAAAATATATGCAACAGGCATAGTCCTGATGCTTGAACTCTTGACAGGCAGATGAGCTTTGCTGGAAGATTACAATATTTTATTCATTTATTAAACTGGGTTTGAGCTATCTGCGGTGGGAAAAGTAGAAATTAGCTCAACTGAAGCACAGCTTTAGAACTGAAGCACAAATGAAAGATGTTTCTAGTATGTCAATAGATTACTCCTGTTTGCTAGACTTAACAGGGTTTCTGTGATATTAAGCAACAGCAGTGGGTAATGTGCAAATTCATGTAATGGAAAAATATTACTATGGTACCTATTTAACATATGTGAGTTTTGTAAAATAAATTTCACTTTCTCTCTCTTTCAGTCCCTACTCAGAAGCCCAGAAGTAGTGCAGTTTCTTCAGAAACAACAGCAACTGTTAAGTCAACAAGCTTTGGAACAAAGGCAGCAACAGTTTCAAGGAGCACCTGGGTAACGAGGAAAGATCAATGATCTGCAATGAGTCTGGTGCTGATGGAGGCACAGGATCTGTATTTTGTATAAATACAAAGAATCTCCATGTTTAACAAAAATAGAAGTTGCTGTTGTTACATATTTGTTTCTTGTTTGCACTTGGGAGGTTTTGAGCTGCTTGGGTGTCTGCAAACTTGTGAGTGAATCATAGAATGGCCTGGGTTGTGTTATGGAAACTTCCCAGTCTGACCATTCAAGAGACTCTGACAGTCACTCTCCCAGTGCCAGAGACTAACTTCTGAGACCAAAGCTCCTTCACTGTGGGTAGCTCCAGTGATCTGACAGGTGCTCCACTTGGTTCCCTGCACACCCAGCTCAAAGTCAGACCAGGTTTCTTTCCTGGTTTGACCCCGGGTCTCAGACACCTTGTTCCATAAAGCAATTTATTAGCAGTGTAATAACATGGAAACAGCCTGGGCTGGTGCCTCTGAGGAGAGATCTCAGACAAAGGAACTCCTGGGCTTCTACACCATCACAGTCTAAGGCAAGCCTTGTTTTTCCTCCTGAGTCTTCCTTTCCTGCCATGTCCCTGTGTCCATTCACCGGGCTGGCTTCTCATCTTCCTGTGTTTTGTTATGCAGGGTTGGCAGTTCACTGTGTCCTGTCTTCACTCCCACCCAGAGTTCAATTTGCATCTCACAAATCAGCTACCTGCACCAGATGTATTCCTCATCAGTTGGAAGAGACCCTGAAAGATCATCAAGTTCCAGCTCCCCTGCTGTGAACAGGGACACCTTTCATAAGACCAGGTTGCTGAGAGTTCAGTCCACCCTGGCCTTGAACACTTCCCAGGGAGAGGGTATACATACCCAACTTTTCTTAGCAACCTGTTCTGGTGTCTGACTACCCTCACAGGAAAGAATTTCTTCCTAATATCTAATCTAAACCTGTTCTTCCAATGTGAACCCATTCCCCCTTTGCTGTCCCTACATGCCCTTGTAAAAAATCCCTCTTCTATCCTTCCTGTAAGTTTCCTTCAGGTAATGGAAGGTGGCAGTAAGGTCACCATGAAGCCGCCTCTTTTCCAGGCTGAACTTTACCAATTCTCGCAGCCTTTCCTCATAGGAGAGGTCATCCATGCCTCTAATCAACTTCTGACCCATCTCTGGACTTGCTGTAATAGGTGGATGTCCTTCCTATGTTGTAGGTTCCAGAGCTGGATGCAGTCCACCAGATGGGATTTCACCAGAGCAGAGGGGCTGTGATGGGTTGACATAGGCTGGACATACAGATTTATAAATTTTCATTACCTGTTACCCCCTGTCCTCTTCACAGATAGATATTTTCCCACCTCAGGAGTATCCTGCACCCCTCCAGATGTCCAAAATCAGGCCATGACTTGGGCTAGATTCCATCAAGATGGGTGTTCAGGACAGAAGCAGCAGACTTAATTATGAGGCAACAGCATTGGCTCTGTGCTTCCCACTCTAATCCTCACAAGATTCATGCTTCATCAGTTCATGTCATTTTTGCCGCTTTCTTTTGCAACATCCAGCTTACACCACAAATTATTTCCTCCCCAAATCTTCTTGGAGCACACACCAGGTCTCCCCATCCTTCTGCATTGCCTGTCACAGTTGAGTTGACTACGAGACTCAGAGTGCTTCAATAAAACTTCAGAAGGCTTCAATTATCAGCACCTTATTATTTAAAAGTCTTCCATACCTTTTCTCTGTTGCACACCCCCTGGGTAGCTCCAAGCAGCTCTGGCTCTTTCCCTCTCTGCTTTTGCAGGCAGCTCAGCTCCCTCCTTCCCTGCCTCCTCACAGCATAGCCACGAGACTCCAACTAACTCCAACTCCTAATTCACTCTTTTATCACACCCATAGCTGAGGGCAAGGCTGTTCCCACTCTTGGGTAATTAACACAGCTGCAATGTACCAGGGGCAAGATTGCTTTCAGCACTACCTCTGTCTTGTCTTCCCACAATTGCCCACCAAGTACACCCAGGTATTTGAGCAAAGACAATCCCATAACAGGTTTGCCTTTTCCTATAGGGAGAGAGATCTACCCCAATTTTCCCAGCCACTTCCCCTGTAGAGTACAGGGACCTTATCTCCTCCCCCGGTGTGTAGGGTTTTTGTGTGTTTTTCTATATAAGTATTTATAACTAAACAAGGACCAGGGAGGTTTGCAGATCCCCTGGTGTCAACCAGCCAAGTGGCTTCTGTTAAATTTGCATCTCAATCCTTCCGTGCCCCATTACCTAACACTCTTAACATCGTCCTCAGTAGTCCATTATACCACACAATCTTTTCAGAGGTGATAAGGGGTGTGATGTCCAGTCAATGCCATGATTTTTGCCCAAGAATATGAGATTATTTTGAAAATGAGTCCTGTTGTCCAATTCAATTCTCTCTGGGGTACCATGTTGCCACAAAATGTTTCTCTCAAGATCTGAGTGTCTTGAGCAGTGGCAATGGTTTCCAGGGTATGTTGCCAGCCAGCCAGTTGTTGCCTCTACCTGGTGAGTATATAACCCTTGCCTTGGCGTGTTCATGGCAGTGGTCCGGCTTGCCAGGCCTCACCATACCAGAAACCCAGCCACTGCCCTCTATTCCAGGGAAAGTTTACTTTATTGGCTTGGTTGATTGTAGGACATGCTTCTCATTCATGGATGATCTGTGCAATGGCCTCCGTGGTCAGATCCACCCCTTGATGATGAGCCCATATGTCTGTTGCAGCTGATGATTCATGGCCCCATCAGGTTATAAATAGCTCACCCTTCCACTCCCAGTCCAAGTGTACCTAAGTTAATTCAGTTTTGGCAACCTTATCTATTCATTGTTTTGATGTTCTTCAGTGGTGTGGGTTTTGGGCACGTGAACATCGTCCTGATGTATCTTTCCAGTCATCTTTTTGACCTGTGCACCGATATCCTGCCCCAGTGCAGATGCAGTCCAGCCCAGATGGGTTTATCTCTGCATTGCCAATTGGTCTTCCACTTTTGCAGCCACCTCTGTAGGGCATAAGCCACCATCCAGGAGTCAGGGAAGAGGTCACTTTTCTCATTCAGCAATCTGTAGGGCTAGTTTGGATGACTTTCACCTCTGCAAACTGGCTTGACTTGCCTGCTCCTTCTGCAGCCTCAATGACTCCTCCACCTCTGGTGGTTTCCTGCCACACAGCAGCATCCGTGACTAAACAGGCATAGCCTCTTTAATCTTCTGGTAACTCATTATGTGGGGGTGCTTCTTGTGCACAAGTCTCTTTCTCTGGCAGTGCTCCAAAATCTTTGCCTTCTGGCCAGTCCATGATTTTTTCCAGAATTCCCAGTTGAGCTCATGTAATCAATACTACCCTCTTACTCTGTGCAGCACTGGCTGAGCACTCTGTTAAGGCGATGTTTCCTTTGAAATCTTTTCCAATTATTTTTAAGCCTTCATTTTAATATTTAATTTGTTAATAAAAATTTGTTCATGGTAGCAGTGTTTAGCTGTACACCCTTTTCCTACCAAAGTTACAATAAATTAACATTCTTCTATATAAGCATTTACAATTAAACAAGTCAGTCTTTCATGACAGTCATTGATGGAAGTCAGCTACTTTCTGTGGACATTGTGAAACACAGGTGTGAAGCTGAGCCAATCCAGTGGCATTACCTAACAGTAATTGCTCAGGGATATGAGAAATTTATGTCCTGTACAATCTTGCACTAAAGGCAAAGACAACATGCCATCAAGTCAATCCAGCAGTTCATAAAAGTAAGTACAAGTAGGTGATCTGTTCATTACCTTCAAGTTGAGTAGGTTTGAAATGCTTCATTGTGCACAGCATGTAAAAGAATTTGCATTTAAAAGTTCCTAAAGTGATAAATGGCAAAAAGCTTTAAAAAGTATTAGGTGAAAAGTATGAAACTGTGAGTTGGACCTTCTTATGTGGAGTTATTGGAAATTACTAACTTCTTATATATAAAATATAACTTAATTACAGATTAGAATACCATTGATTTTTAAGTGACTAAATTTAATTGAATTTTAAAGCTTTTAACTCATAATAGTAAATAATTCAAAATCTAGTCGTCTTCTTAAAAAGGTATAGATAAAATTCTTTTATCAAGATAACAGATCTCTAATCAGCTGCAGTGCTAGACTTCACAGGTTTTCAGCCAGTTAAAATGAACTTGCAATTGATTAAGAATCCAACCACTATATTACGTGTTTAATCCCATGTTTTTTTTATAAAAATAGTTTTGTATTAAGCCACATTTCTGAATAGAGGTTATCTGTTTAATGTACTACTTTTAAATTGCAGCAGTTTGATCCACCAAATAATATCTCCTCAGCAGTATTTGTTAGTCTTATGGATTTTTACAAACTGTGCTTTTTGTATGTACAAAAAAAGTTCTGTAGGAGTTTATTGTGTTTAGCATTGTACAAGTTGTTCTTTAAAAAAGAACTTGAAAAACTTTGTACAAACAGTTCTGGACCAATAAGTGAGTAAAATCTCTGTGTTTTCTTTTTTTAAAAAAAGTCTGGGTTTTTTTTGTTTTGTTAAATTTGCATTGGCTTTTCTTCTTGTGCTAAAACAGCCAGTTCTGACTAGGTGGTATTTTGTGTTTCAAGGTCTTGTTATAGAAAGTCATTTTAGATTAAAGCAAAATCGGGTTATTTTTCAGTGTGTAAGAATACATGTGAAAACATAATTGGCAAAAATTGCAGAATAATGTATTTGATTTTGTTTCAAATAGTCAATTTATAAAAGGTGAACAGCTCACTTGGGTAGACAGATCTGATTAAACTTACAAAAAACCCAAACCCTTAGGGCGGAAAATTGGCACAGGGAGTGTTTAAGACAGTGGTCAACAAGTTGTTTATGTCAAAACAAATGGAAGTTGTTGAAGCTGTTCATAGAGATATTCATTAGGGTGCAGCTCACCTATCCTGTATTTTTGGTAGTCTGTGATAGCAGCACCATCAGTCTGGTGCAGACACTGGGAGATGTGCTGGTAGCAGCACTCTCCTGTTTGGGCAGAAGATTGGATGGGATTCCCCAGTGCTGTCTGTGTAGCTCCGAGGCCCATTATGTCTAGCCCCTTCTGTTATTGCAGAACAAAATCTGAATTTTAGGAAGATGAAAACAAGACACTTCTGTAAGAGTACATTCTTACTATATCTCTCTTTGTCCTTGAGCAGTTCCAGAACCGTGCAGCTGCAAGTCTCTTTCCACTAGTGTCAGTGTGGTCCAGAGGGAAGGCTTCTGTCACAGGGCAGCATCACTGTTCATTGACTGCCTGTCCGATCAGAACTGTCCCCATCAAAAGAAAACTGAACCATCCTCTTGAATCATCAAATCTACCACAGGACAGTGAGGGATTCATATACTGTACATGGAGATTTTATGCTGAATTAATTTTCAATATTTTTTCTTTACTCCCGTTACTCACTTAGTGCAATTACTGATTCCTCTTCCCTAAGACAGATTTGTATGAATAAAGGTTTTCTAAATCATCCAGTTCCCAAAGTCATTTGTGGTCATACTGGGACCTACAGCCAATCTCTTTAGAATAGAAGAATGGGAGACAGCAAGGGAAGGAGCTCTTAAAACAGAAATATCTTTATTAACAGTAAAACACAAGACATGAATAATCCCTTTTACAATAGAATAATTCTGGCCAAAGAAAGTGGAGTGCATTAAAAAGTGTATTGTTCAGACCAAAGGTGTTGTCTTCAGAATGCCTCAAATCAAATGCAGCAGGAGGAATGCTTGTGAAAGTGCCCCCTTGGTTAGCAGTCGTTCAATCCTTGGTACGACACGGTCTGGAACAGAGTACTCTGGGGCTGGCTGGGGAACTCTGAGCTGCCCAGATCTCTCACACTCCTGAAGCTATGTCTGTGATTTTTCATTCTCCACAGGCAAGAGCCCAAGTGTTGTTTATACAGTGACCTATGCTGGTTTACAGGATGTTACAAACTATGAGTAATACTTGTGGATAGTGCAGATGTTTTGTTTTGCTTCTGATGGAAAACGGGGCAGAATTATTCATAGACAGAAATGACTCCTGTTAATCTACGGATGACTCACAGTGCTTTTCTCACCAGACTGATAGATCATAGTTAACACAACCCCATAGTTAGCACACCTTGCTCAAATCCACCATTTTAGCCCCTTCCATAGAGGTTTGCAACTTCATGGCTTCATTGATCCACACAAAAAGGCCCATTTCTTCACTTTCTTGTCTCACTTCTCAGCCCATTTATATCACAGAGGTGATACGAAGGTTTAAATTTCTAACACTGACTTGTCTGCAGAAAGTAGGCTGTGGTACATTTAACTTGTACTTTTAAAGTATTATAAATAATTGAAAACTCCAATTGCTTGAGTAAGTGAAAATTCTGAATACAATTTATCTCTGCTCATCATTTTTTTTGTTCCCTTGCTCTCATTTGCAAAGCTTCTCTTGGACATAACTGTGAATAAGACAACACACTTTAGCATCAAATAAACCACTTTTAAATATGATGTGCTTGCTCACTACTGTGAAAGTGCAAGGGGTCAGATTTTACCAAGTTTTTTCTAGCTTTTCTTTGCTGATGAGGTCTGTATTTAAAATTATTAACTGGTTGGTCTATTTTACCCTATGCTATTCATATGCAATATTATTTGAATACTAACACAGAATATAAAATAGCAGCATCCATGGATAATAAAAACGCTATGACTGAATATCTAAAATGTGTTCACAATTAGCTGCAAATGTTCACATTGACTGTAATGGAAGAGTAGCTGACTGTGGAGGACATAGTGGTTATGTATACCTTGCGTAAGAGACATGGCCTGCAAATTAGATTTGTTATCTGTACAGGCACCAAGTTTGCAGGCATGGCCCAGGTGCAAGTGGAGGTGTCCTCTTGCTAGGATTCTCATGTGCCTCATCTTCCTGGCTGAGAAGTGTGGCATCAGTATGGCAATGTAATGTAAGGCACGCCTGGGCAAGGTGTCTGAAGAGCCCTGGGGTGAACATGTAACAGGATTCTGGCTGTTCCTGGCTATTCTGGAGGTTCCTATGGGTAGATGATAGGTACAAACCAAAGGCTGTGTTCTGTGCTGGTCCCCAACATGCAGAAGTGTCTTTCTGTACTAGAGACACAAAGCGATTTCTCTCAGCTGAACAAAGATTAAATGCCCCCTCAGGCTTCCTGTATCTTGCAGAAAGGTACTCTTGGAGCTGCCATGAGGAAGAAGCCCTGTTTCAGTGGCTGCAATGAAGCCTCCAGGTTGAGAAGTTTTTTATTCACAGATCTTAAGTCTCATAGAATCTCCCTCCCCGCTGCAAGATGGGACCAACTCTGTCAAGCTCTTTCTTCATGGTAACTTGACCTCTTAGTTATGTACTGTTAAAAATGTGATTTCATAGGAGTCCTCATGAAGGTTCCTGCTGACTGTGTTCCTTTGGGCACAGCAATTTCCCACCTTATCTTGAAATGAGCTGGTTTGCCACAATTCCCAGGTTACATGCTCTCTCTATATATAGTCCACATCTTTCAGTTGTGCAGTTTCTGTTCAGGCTGCATCTTTGAGGAGCACATTCTGGATGTGTTTATAGTATCCTTGAACAGTGCCCCAAAGCTGAGCTCTTCATTAGCCTTGGGGCAAGGCAGAGGGTAATCTTCTAGTGTGGTTCCCAAATGAAACCAGAGCCTACTCTCTGGAGCACAGGGGACACCATTTGCCTCACTATATCAAATGGCTTAATCAGGAAGCTGGCACACTCCCAGGATGGGTGTCTAGGGAAAAACCCAAGCAAGGATTGTGGTACTTCAAGCTCCTATAACAGGCCTTGACCATTAGTTCAGATGTGAATGTAAAAACGCTAGTGGACAGAGTGCCTGAGCATGTACTGCTTTAACACCTCCAGCAATGACCACTGGGCTTGTCTGGTTGTATGCTCCCTCCTCCTCCTCAGTCTCTTCATCATCTCAGTGCATTTCTGGCTACTGTAACACCCATCATCTGCAAATCCTCTATAAAAATTTGTCTCAGCCACTTCAGTGGGTCTCCTCTCAGAAGGTCTTGGATTCAGATGTTCAAGTAACAGCCTGTTCTCCAGGTTTCTCCAGAGCAAGGAAGTCTTGCTTCTGGCTTGGCGGGCATCTGGGACATGATCATCATCAAATAGTTTGGGTAAGAAGTGATCTTTAAAGATCATCAACAAGTCCCAACCTCCTGCCATGAACAGGGATACCCTCCTGTAGACCAGGTTACTCAAAGCCCCATCCAACCTGGCCTTGAACTCTCCCAAGGACGGGGCATCCACAACTTCTCTGGGACAGCTTTTTCTGTGCCAGTATCTCCCCACCCTCACAATGAAGAATTTCTGCCTAATATCTTAACTAAAACTACCCTCTTTCACTTAAAGCCATTACCCACTTGTCCTATAACTATATGGCCTTCTTGTGACATAAATCTACATTTTGGGCAGCACTTCTCAACTTTGAAAAATGGCATTTAATTACTCTACCTTATGACTCATTGATCTTTTTTTCTTGTGTTTGATTCTGGTTGTACTAAGGTTATGGGGAGCCAGGGGAAGACATGAATAGTACAGAGGATGAAACGTTTCTTTCCTTTGCGGAGCATCATGTAGTGCTAAAGTATTCCTAAAAGTTATAGTTGCACCAGAGCAGTCTTGGTTCAAGAAAATTAGTCTTACACTTGATACCCCTTAAAAGTTCCTAAATTGACCAGGCTTTTTTATTAATTGTTTCCATGCAGTCAAGAAGCAAAGTCTCTGCCTGAGCTGCCTCTGTGAATCCACCTGTTTGTGCAACTCCTTAGTCACTGATGAGATTGATTTGCAGAGCTGATAGACAAAAGTGGGTGTTGTAAACCAGGAAGAACAAGGGCAGATTAGATAAGGTTACAGTCACAAATGCCTTGTTTGCTGCATTTTAAGAGGGGTGTGGTGAGGATGATGTTTACAGTAAGAGATGTTTGGAGTGCTGATTTTATGCTGAGGGAACAGTAAAACAAAATATCTAAGGAGAAACATGTTTCATCCTGAAACTGCTGCTAACAGAGACCTCCTTCCTGTGGCAACCAGTTATCACTGAATCTCCACAGAGACCCAAAGGATAATGTATATTGGAAGGGATCTCACCCTGGCATCAGGTCTGACACCCTGCTCCAGACAGGCACTGCTTGGAGAAGGCTGCTCAGGGCAGTGAAAGTTTTTATACAGTACCTGCTAGAGACATGGAAGGGATTTCCTCAACTCCAGCTGATGCTACTTTGGGCCACAGTTCCCCTCTTTGTTTCTGATACGTTATCCTTCAGAGTGAGCTCGGTGAAGCATCCTGATGAGGAGTAAAGATGGTGGAATAGCTGCTGATGGGGAGGGAGAGCACGTGCTGCACCTTGCAATGCTACAGCCACTGCTGTGCCGTACCTGGGCAGCTTTTCCAAGGCAAGAGAATAGGACTGAGCCATCCAAGCAGCAGATCCATGGAATGGCTCCAGGCAGTCAGGGTGCGAGATCTGCTCCTGGCACCTCTGGATGCAAACAGCACATTAATGCTGGTGCTGCTGAAGAACTGGCAGCAACTAAAGTCATCTTCTCTCAACTATTTAATAGGGAAACAAGTGGTCTATGTACCATGCTGAATGTGCTCTATGCCTCTGCCTCATTAGACTCCCACCGCTGCCTGCTGATGCATGGTACCCCTCCATAAAAACTTTTAAGAGGCTATGAACAGCTGATGACTCAAAAAAAAAAAAATTAAAAATCTGCCTTCAACTAAATAGTCTTGCTTTAAGTGGTTTAAATCTCTCAGGAAGACTATCTCCAAAGCTTGAGTATTAATAACATTTATAAAGACCTTAAATTGACTACAGGTTTAAAGGTTCATGAAGACCTTTCAGCAGAAATTATCTTCCAAACTAGGGAAGACATTAGAGATACAAAGTTGTATTACTTTAAATTGTAAAAAACCTGAATTTTTAACCAATTTCAATTCACATATACTAGAGAAGCCTGTAAAAGAAACTTTGTTCAAAGAGAAAGGGAAATAAATAGTTTATTAGTCTTATTTTTTACCTCTGCATCTGGGCAAGGCTCATTTACTTTTTTATCTCATCCACTGTTACCACTCCTCCTATGTACTGTGGGTTTTGGGGAGGAGCTGTCAGCTTCTGCATGTTTGCTCAGCACAGTGGGCTAAGCCCCCAGAAACCACCAAAATAGGAAACAACTGACACAGTGGTTTTCAGCAAAAAGTTAGATTTGCTGAAATTCATCTCATCCTAATACAGGTATTTTAAATGGGTCAGAAGAATCATGCTCTAGAAATACCTCTTTTCTTACTAGTAAGGCAGTATTACGGTCGCTCCCTTAAATGAGATGCATGTATGGACTATGTATTAAACTTCCATTTAAACCAAACAAACACTTATTGAACAAGCATCATTACTAGGCTGGGAAAGTCACCACATCTTCATTAGGGTTCCCCTCATCTGTTTTTGGATACATCCAATGTAGCAGTCTGCATTTGAGCTAGTGACCCTGAGTTCCCTTAAACTCAGTGGGAAGATACAAGCATGCTCGGAGTGCAGTGTATTTCACCTTGTGATGAAACAAATAATGCCCCAGAAGAAATTACTTCTCTTCACTGGCCATCCAATTTTTCTCTGCAGCATCACCAGAAAACTGAGTTCTGGAGCTGCCCAAGAGCAGATGCAGCTCAGAACATTTCCTTTTGTGCTCTGTGAGGAAGATCACAATGCTGGGAATATCTAGAAGGAACTCCCAGGCTTCTCTCTATATTAAAAGGCAAGGAAGAATCTAGGATAAGGAAGGGAGCTAGGTCCTGGACAGTAGAAGTGATTTCCTCTGTCCTTAGCCACTAAAAAAAAAAAAATGGAATTAGCAAAATCAAAAGGTGCTCATGCTGAAGCAAAGGTGCAACTGGAGAAGAGGGGCAATAAATATGCTAAAAAATGTTACCAGTATCTGATCACTTATGATAGAGGGAGCTGAGGAAAATGCACTTTTCCAAACTGATGTCTCTAAAGTCTGCTAAATAGTAAATGGCACACTTGGAATTTATTATTATTATTATTATTGTTGTTGTTGTTGTTGTTGTGATTATTATTATTATTGGATTTCATTGCTGCAAGAGATTGTAAAGTTTTTCCTATCTCACAGCGACACTGCTGACATCAAATGGTAATAGAATAGGGTTCTTTGCATTTACAAATTTCCTATACAACTTGCTATTACTACTCAAACTTAACAATTTATCCTTCTGTGCCCTGCAAATGCTGTAGGCAGCTGAAGATGCATTGAAATGCAGTAATACTGTTAGTTTTCTCACTGTCGTTCCAGTGAATGTTTTTTCCTTTTGCCTGTGTGATACAGCTGAAGATTTCAGGTGTCCTCTTCTAATTATGCAGCAAAATGTGTAGCACCAGATATTGTGTGAGAAGAAAAGAAATATCTTGAAAAACATTTTTTTTCCACGAATACTTCTATTGTGTTCTATGGAGGAATGATATTGGAGATGTTATCACTGTTTCTGACGCTTAAATAAAAACAATTTTCAGTGGATTGTTATGCCTGGAAAGAAATAATACTCAACTCTTTCAGCAAAAGGAAAGACCATCAAAATGTAGTAGGAGTTTTACCTGTCTTCTCAGGAAAGATTTCCAAGTGAACAGCATTTTGCAAGGATGGGATTAAGGTATGGTCAATAGGTTTCCCTGCTTACAGAAGGAACACAGACAAGGTTCTGCACATAGATTCACTCACTCTTCATTTGTTCATGGCTTACACTGCCTCACCATCCTCTGCAGGCAAGGCAAAAGCTCAGCAAGTGAAGAATCCTGTATCTAAGATGAGAAACCATCCATGGGGATGTATGGAGTGACTGGCAGGGAAGCCCTCTCAGTCAGACCCGAGCAATGCAGTCAGATCCCGAGGCCTGGACCAGTACAAGGGATGGACATGGCTGACTCCCATCTCCTTCTCATTGCATCCTCTGAGTTGGGGGGCTTTCTGTTCCCAAGATGAATGATATAGTAATTATTTGCTTCTTCAATGCTTCTTTAATTTCCCTTTTCTGAATCACAGTTCAAGTCCCTTTTAGGTGTACCCTTGATATCAGCACAGCAGTCTAAATACAGACAGTCCTAACTTTAAAACAAACTACAGCAGTACTGTAGAATGGATAGGATTCCATTTACATGCCGGACGCATATGCTTGTATGTACTTTGCAAAAAAGCACTGGAAGTTAATTAGGTTTTTTAACTCATGGGCATATATTTCAATTCTTACTTTTTCCTTAGGAGCTCATTGCTTTTCAGTGCAGCAGTACCGTACCCTACTGTGTTAACAGTATCAGACTACTCAGATTGTCCAGAATGCTCTGAGATAAGGTTCCTGTGGCTGAACATGTCCCGAGGGCTCCCTCCTCCTGCCAAATCCCAGGAGAGATGGGTGTGCCTCAGCTCTTCAGAGGATTTGCTGTCCCATCGTGCTTTGCAGTCGGGAGACAGACTGGGATTGCAGTTTAGTCCTTCAGTTCACTAGATAAAAGTCATCTCTATGCATAAGTCCTGAGCACCACCTCTTCTGGACTTGAAATCAGGGTGTAAGATGAATATAAATGGCACAGAGATCTGACTTTGGTTGCCTGCGGAGGGGTGAATTTCACCTACTAGGAACAGCTACAGCCAGGTTTCAGAACCCACATGAAAGTGCTGGGAATTTGCACCATTTACTGGCTTGGCTGGGGAATGAAGATGCTCACAGGAAATGTTTGACACTTTTGCAGGAATTTGGCTTATTTTGTACTAGAGAACAGATATGCTATACCCGAATTTCTAAACTTACTGTACTGGCATCAGAGTAACTAGAAACCACAAAATGAAAAAAAAAAAAATTAAAAAAAGAGAGTAGACTATGTATAGATATATTTACATCTACATACATCTACATATAGAAGCTTCTGTTCATGGGATTTCTATAAGCCACTGCCTGCAATAGCATCCATCCTAAGGGAATTCTAGAGATGATTCTTAAGAGACTGAGGAGATGGGGTTGTGAGGTGAGCCCATTTGTGTCAGCACCTTATCCAGCCATTGCAATGGTCCATGCAGGTGGATCTCAATCCAGCAGGGTGTGCTTGTAACATCTTGGCGATGATACTCTGCTCCCCAGCCCTATAAAAGGACCAAAAAGTGAGTTTAAAAAAACAAAAAAACCCCATCCAAAACATCAAATCACAATTCCCGTGCTGATAGTCTAACACAACTACAGATAGTCCACCACCACCCTTTATCCTAGGGATATTTTTCTCTAGAAATTTCCTCTCTTTTAATGTCATTGTTATCATAATTACCAGGGACTTGATGCTATTAAATTAAAAATTTCAGCCACACTTCCAGGTGTTGAGAACAACTGGCATGGAAAGGCCTGTTTCCAAGCTTGGCTGCCTGCAAACAGCCCATGGGGAATGGTCGCTGTTGTTTACAACCCAGGGACATGCCCAGGAAAGTCTGGCAGTCTGCTGTCTGGCACCAACAAAAATCAGGCCAGCCTCTTTCATTAACAGGAACTAGAAATGGTCCTGGGCACTACTTCATGCATTGGTAGAGATTCATCCTGTGAGTCTAAGACCTTAGAATTTCAAAGTATTTATCTAAACCTCTGGAAACTTCCAGCAGTTCCTATGTACCATACTTAGCCTATGTATAAATATTTTCCACAGGTTTTCTATCCTTGAACATGTCCTCTTTCTCAACAAGAGTTCCTGGCTCTCTGCTGTGGGAAGTCCTGCAGTAATTTCTCCAGCTCTCTTGGGGGAGATAAGGGATATGAAGCATCTGAGGGAAGATGGGGACAAGGTGCTGGCAGGGAGAAAAGAAAACCTGAAGTACCCATGCTTCAAGGAGCAGGTTTAAGTTAGGAAAAGGCTTTTCTCCCAGAGGGTGGTTGGGCACTGGAACAGGCATCCCAGGGAAGTGTTCACAGCACCAGCCTGACAGAGTTTGAGAAGCATTCAGACAATGCTCATGGGTGTGACTCTTGGGGATGGTGCAGGGGCAGGAGCTGGACTTGATGATCCTGATGAATCCCTTCCAACTCAGCATATGCTATGATTCAAGCAGGCACAGTGTCTAAGCAGTGCTAAGCAGGCAGCCTGACGTCACAGCAACACAAGGCATGCGAGTCACAGCCCAGTCTTGCAGCTCACCAGCTGTCTCACTGGCAGAACTGAACTCAGATTTCCACAGGGCAATGTGCAAAACATGGTCCCACTACAGGGTGAGGATCTTCATTTGTGGGATGCTGATCAGACACTGTCATACCTGTCATTATGATAGGCAGGTGGGTTGGTATCCTTGTCATGAAAAAAGGACATGGAAGCATATTAAGACTGATGGCTGCCAATGTCACCAAAATTTTACAGTGCTGAGCAGCTCAGACAACTGAGGCTGCCAGAGCAGCCACTTCTTTAGATGATAGCTGGAAAACTAGGATCAACAATAAAATGAGATGTCACCATAAGTGGTCTGGATAAAATCCATGCTAATTAATGAAGAAAAGGGAAAAGAAAGCAGAAGAGCAAGATATGGACCCACCAAAGCCCAAAGAGTAGTTCCAATCAGGAAGCATTTTTCTGAACTGCAGAGCATTTATCAGACTGTGTTCACAGAACCTCAGATTGATATTCTGTAAATGTTTGCATAAAATGCCAGCACAGTCGGATTTCTGAGATGGTGAAGTCACAAGTACCCAACTGCAGTGAAGATACACTCCCAGGAGAGCAAGTGCCAGAGGAACTGGCACACCTTGCTGACAGGCAGGACAGAAAATCCAGAGGAACAGCAATTACAGGAGTCAGGCACAATGTGCCAGATTTGGGGGAGCCTGGCAAGCAGCTGGCCATCTCCCTCTGCTGGCAACTCCCAAACACTCCCAGTGATGCTGTCTCTGGCTGGAGCACCCCCAGGGGAAATGCCAGGAGGGCAAGGACCTTGGTTCTCCATGTATATCACCCTTGGGTTGCAGGTAGCCTCCTTCACCCCAGGACTGAGAGGACCCAGAGCTGGAGTTCTCTTAACAAAGGAATAAAGTGAGTGCAACCTTCAAAGCTGCAGCGGTGTTTTCCACAGATGGTGGGAAGAGGATACCAGTGCCCCCATGGGTCCTGCTGCTCCTGCCAACGCTTTCCATCTCCTGTGGACAACAGCTCTCTCCAGCCTGGGCTCCATGTCCCAGAGTGCTGAACTGTCAAGTCTGGGTGTTCCCCTTAGCCCCAAGACCCAGGGAAATGTGGGAGGGATTGTGCTGGATTCAGACCTTGGCTTGAAACTCTTCATCTCCTCCCTTTGTGCTTCAGCTGCCTCAGCTGTGGAGAGGTGGCAAGAGCCATCCTGCTTTGGTTATCAGCAATGCTCAGTGGATGGAAGCTTCTCTCACTGATGATACACCCACACTGAGTGTCTCTCAGCTGCTTTGTGAGCATACAAAGGGCATCAGAGGGGACAAGACCTTCACCTCCCTCAGTCCCATGCCCTGCATTCAGAAGATGGCACAGTCCTGGCGAGTTTCTCATGTCTTGATCCCTACCCATCCCTGCCTTCCAGCTGGCAGCTCAAACATTGGTAGGGTCAGAGGCAGGGTCTCCAGCCCTTTGGGCTGTAGGTGACCAGCAGTATCTGGACACAAGTCAACAGAGAAACCACTGCACTGCCCTGTACACGAGGGTTCTCTTGGACTGTGACTCTGACAGAAAACAGGGCCCTCTGGGCACTGCATCCCCAACACCCAGGGTCGCTCCTGACCCCAGAATGAACACAGGAGGGTTCAGTCCTTGGGAGGAAAATATTTTGGGAAGACTGAATGCAGCAAAGCATATTTGCAGGCTAGGAAGAAAGAGCCTAGATGAGATTTGCATAGCAATTTTCCAGACGTCATGGGAAAGAGTTCAAAATACCTTCTTGCACTGGTCTTCTGGTGCCTGAGGCACAATAATAGCTGCTATTATTTCAACAAAGCAAGGTGATAATATGGCAGCAGCATTATATAGTGCATCAACACCACCATTTCTGCTACCATGCTGGGCATGGAGGCAGATAACACATCAAAGAGCTTGCCCCTGAATCGCTGAGATAATGAAAAAATTGCGTAACTGGCTACACTGCCTTTACAAACAACATGCCCATTCATGTCTTCCATTAAAGAAAATGCTGTTTGTTGGGTTTCTTGCGTTCTTTTTTTTGCCCTAATGCTTGTATGTGAATAAGAACAATGTCCATAATCTCCATGCCCATGTCCATACTGTTGCTTTGTTCCAAAGAACAAAGCAACAGTATGGACATGGGCATGGAGATTTGGCTTGGACTCTTGGGAGAGCTTACAGGGCACTCTTAATGATCTTGAATACTTAAGAAGATGGGTCCCCAAGGATGACTAGAAAAAGTTAGACCAGAAAGATATGTAAGACTCAACTTATTGGCTCTGTAGAACTTAAGGAAACTGGACTTGAGCCTCAAGCACTTTTTGGTATCTTAGATGTGAATTCAATCATCTCAATTCAGTCATTTGTATATAAACAAATCTGCAAGACAAAGGAACACACTCAAACCATTTTTATGGTACCTAGCAGGACCACAGGCTTCCCGTGGTGCAACTGCTCTAGTTTGCAGGCTGAACATTGCTGCCAGGTCTCCCCAGCAGCACTATAGCAAGTTTGTTTAGCATCATCTGGAAACTATATCAAAACACTTGCCATTCTTTGGGGGTTAGATGCTACAACAGGCATGTAAATAAATCCTAAGTGCTAAAAGGAGTTGAGAAAGCTCGTTCTGGTGAAGAGGCCATTCAGAAAGTCCTACAAAGACTGATAGATTTCCCACAGAGCAGTGAGACTGTGAAATTCAGATACGAAGGACATCAGAACAGTGATGGCTGTGGCAGCCTCCTATCTCTTCCAAATATCAGGGGAAAGGTAAAATGTTCTTTTGGGTTTTCTGTTCTGGTTGTGTGGCTGGACAGAGTGAATGTTATCAGAAAGTAAGACAATATTTGCCAGGGATCAGGCAGATGGCAAACAACAACAATTCTCTGCAAGCTCAGTGAGGGATGAAATAGGACCCAGTGTTTCTTGATTGAAACGATGTATATCAGTCTATGGTACTGGTGAGACTGTAAATTAGCCTAAATACATAAGGACATTATTTTCAGATCAAGGCTTTATCAAGCTCTATTGCAAACCTGTTACAGTAGGAGAGATCACAACTGCCTAAGATATGTGCTACAACATTGATATGTTGCTAAGCCCTTCTGAGTTGGGCGTTTTGAACAATCTATGGGGGAACACCACCATCCATTCTCTGCCTATTTTCCACAGAGAGCCTGTGGAATAACTAAATTTTGTAATCTAAGAGATTTTCAGGTTGACCACAAAAGCTATGGATTTTGAGCACCTATAAGTTTAGGGCAATACTGGAAAACAGGCAGTATGAATTACTATTCGAAATTTGAGTATCTACATCCTCCCTTGAAATGGATTTGATGGGATCTAGTTTTGCACCAAAGCTAGCAAGGATGCAAGAGAAAGCAAAGAATCCTTACTTTAACAAAGCTCATTCGAATAGTACACATCTTGGTCAGCTCATACACCACTTCAAAACCGTGATTGACTGACTGGGCAAGCAGCTGGGCAAAGAGCTGGTTGTTGAAGATCTTGAGGCTGCAGCCACTGGGAATCTTGCAGACTGTGGCTGGGTGGAAACCGTGCTGGTAGTTACAGTTGCGGCTTTGCACAAAAATACTGCTGTCACTGACACATTCGGCATAAACCTCCCCACCGACGTAGTAAAGATGAACACCTCGAAAAACCAAATATAACATGCGTTATTTATCCACTGTTCACAACACACTTTATGCCAGCAATTAATTATTTTACTGGTTTGGGCATACAAGCCCAGGATCCTTCCAGGATCTTTGTTTTTCAGTGCAGGTTGCTTTACTTCTACCCAACAGCATAGTACTTAATGACAAAATACACATACATAAACATCAAACACATGCCAACCATATCCTAAACATCAATCAAAACTATCCAAGAACTGAAAAATCACTATTGCATTACACAGCTAAATGTATTTGTGCTGTTAAGCAAATGTGCACTGGCCAAGACCCGCTTCACTGCACGCAGTCGTTTCACTACAGGATCCTACTGTCATACATTTAAAACACAGCATGGTGTGTACTTAAAATAGCTTTTCTATTTTGCTTTATCTGCCACATCAGAACCAAGTATTTGCATTTACATGATGTGATTTACTCATCAGATCCTGTTTCAAATGACCTTTAGCAAGAAAATGACTGTTTTTCTTCTGAACTTTTCAGTGCCCAAGTGACTTACAAATACTAACTCAAATTTTGACTGTGACTTGAGGAAATTGAGGTGGAAGCACTTCTATCCCTTCAAAGACTCTGATCCACCAAGGATATTTGCTTGCACAAAAACATAACCTGAATTGGTGGGAGAATTTATCTTAGCCTAATTAAGCAACCTTGAAGTTGGGGATCATCTGTAAGATGCTAACTGTGTAGATGCCTTCTCTAGCTGGTGGAGAGAGGCACTGTGACCAGATGATTCACTCCATTTGCTACAGAGGGCAGGCTCAGAGCCAGTGTAAAGCCATGGAAGTCTATGCAGGTGCTGTAAAGGCTCTCCCATTCCCTGCCCCTGCTGGCACACCTGCTTTCATGCTGGAAGCAATAACTGAGGATTGGGCTGCTGTCCAGGATGAGGAAGTGAACCAGCTAATAAATTTAAAAACAAACAAACCTAAATTTATTTTCTGTGAGATCTTCATCAGTGCAAGTGTGGCAATGGAAACCCTGACTGCTTGAATGTGAGCATGAAGCCACCACCTGAAGGGGGCCAAGACATCCTGTGAAAATGCCCAGACAGTCACCCTTCCTTCCCATGGCTAGATTAAGGGAAATGAACCCTTCCCATGGCCAAGAGAGGTGGAAGAACTCAGTTCTTTGTTCTTGTAAAAACCACCACTAAATAAAAATAAAATCCTCCTCTCTAATGCTAGGTATGCCCTTCAAACACACACAAATGTTCACAGAGCCTCAGTCGACTACCTGCAAAGATCCTGGTGCTTTAATAACACAGCTGTAATTAGTTTTATTCCTGGTGTCTTTCACACAAAGAAAGACTGGTTATATATTCCCAGTCTGTTCATCATTCTGCAGTCATACCAACAAGGGGCGGCAGCACCTTAGACAAAACCAGCCTCTAAACAGAAGTGGGAATGGCACGGAGGAAAGGTGGTTGAGTGGGAAAAGAATCTGGGGAAAAAAACCTCTCCCATAGTCTTTCAGGGTGACTCAGATGGGAACCTTAAAGTCTGTCTTCAAGCCATCACTTGACTTCTGAGCACCCACAAGATGTGAAATGAGCTGCGAGTGGCAAGGGTGTGGCTCAGAGCACACTCTGGTACTGCACTGGGAACAGCAGCCACAGGAAAGCATCAGCTCCAACTGCACCAGGCACTCTGGGGTGCTGCACACTGTGACTGTTACCACTTGACCTTCCTTCCCATGGAAATGGATGAAAGGGAACAACAGAAAGGACCTTGATGGAATCCATACAGCTTTCTGAAATGATCAGATTAAGTGAGAACAGAGGGTAGGGAGAGAAGAATAAGGACGTAAATGTGCACCACATTTCAAATCTTCAGGTGTAGCTACTGATTTAGGGTCACCACAGAGGATGCTAATGTGAAAAAATTTAAAGGCTGAGTTTCCAAAGAATATTAAGTAACCAATTTTCTGGAAAAAAAATGAATGCTTTCAAAGGCATTGCCCAAACATTGTGCTACAATAACAAAAACATTAATGTCACTTCTGAAAGCAGAGTTAAAAATTGTTTTTTTCTTGTGAAATTTTTAAAAGCAATAAATACAACACTAATAAATGCGCATTCCTATTATTCTAGTATTCATTCACCAGAAGAAAGCACCATAAAAGAAACCAAGCAGCTAAATACATATTTGTAGAAGATCAAATCAAAGGTCCATATGTTTTGGTGGTATTTCATTACTCCCTGCAGAAACTGAAAATTCAGCCGTCTCCAAGCATCCACATCTTTTTGACACTGATCAAAAGTTCCTTTTTTGTCCTTGAAGTCTGACTGCTGAAACAGGTCCAATTGCTCCTAGATGTTGCATTGTGTTCTGGATTGTTTTTAGCTTTGATGTGGTATTTCCAGGAAATGGTTTAACGCTGATACACTAGATGACAATTCAATCACATATCCTTATCCTACTGAGCTAATCTTGTTTACTCACTCTTTTTTCTCCCCTGTTAACATGAGACAATTGTATCCATTTCAGCGGCTTTCATCTGTCCACCATGCCTTTGAACTATACCCTTCTGGAGCTGCTCTGTGCTCTTCTTCAGGCCTGCACTGGTGCCACTTGTATTCCACTTCTATATGGTATTTCAGGATTTGCATAAACAGGGAACACCAGTAAAATTAAGGATCTCTGATATATTAAGTTCCTCTGGGGAACCTGCTCCCTTCCCTTGGGCACATTCCTAGTGTAGGATTTTAAAGGACTTTTAATCAATTAAGACAGATCTTCACATTTAAATGGATGAAGACCATTAGCATTTACCTAACTTTTATTTCTGTTCTGTCTGTTCATATTTTGGGGCAGAAAGTCACAGGCTGTAACATCGCCAAATGACAGCTGGGATCCTTTATCATTCGTCTTTAAGAGGCAGGCTTAGCTTTGATCTACATCCCTCTGACAGCTTACACTGATAGGATGTAAAGCTTTGCTTTATTTTCCAGGTAAGTTAGAACTAGATGTACAACACATTTGCACTCTGCACAATGAACCACTATGGCACACACTTGTAGCATCTGCAACATAAACGTTTTCCATTCTGGGGAAAAGCACAAGATCTTAGCACAGCATTGCCTGCTCCAGCCCTCATGTGCATTGCTGTTTGCAGAAACTGTATCACATTTGTCTCAGAGCTTCCTCCTATTCAGTCATTCAACACTAGACTATCAAGAGCCAATTAAAATATTGCTCTAGGCCTGGGAAATGAGGTGAGGTTGACAAGATAATAGGGATGGAACAATTAGAGTTAATTAGCCCACTGGGAAATGCATTCCCAGGCAGCTACTGGTGAGAGGTTGGGTTGGCAAGATAATGAGTCTAGACTGGATATACCAGAACAGGCAAAGCTTCATCTGCATGGAGAAGTGGTTGGCACAGGGCTTCTGACTCACCACCACAAACAACAGTAAGTTCTGGGAGAATATCAAACCCTACACAGCCCTGGGGAGCCGCAACAGAGTGTGTGTGGCCACGCGTGTCCAGGTGTGGTCTCCTCACACTTGGCACCAGCAGCATGTCACACTGCATGCTGAGGATATCTGTATGCCAGAGGTGGAGCATACAGAGCTGCACCAGTAACCTAGTGGGAGAACAATAACCTTAGTTTTACTAGTGAAAAGCTGACAAAGCAGGGAATTGAATGGCGGGGGGCAGGGGGAGAAAGCTACAAACACAATTCTAGCAGAGTTCTTCAGCTAAGTAACTCAACTACTAAGTGTTTCATCCATCTCCCTTTGTTATTTGGTGGGAGGAGAAGCAGCCCTGAGGCACCAGCAATTATCCTTTTAGTGGAATTTCAATGGCAATATTCCCAGTTGCCAGAAGCTCTAATAAATAAAATGAAAATACATACTGCTAAATTAGAACACACAACTATAAACAACATTTTTCTCTTTGCTGGCCAAGTAAATAGCCTTTGTAAGGAGTTACTCTGCTGATTGTTATCCAGTCAGAAAAGAATTCTCTGCTTTTCTTCTATTTCAGATGTAATGTCAGAGGTTTGATTTTAAGGCAAGCACATCCGATGAACCAGCTAGGTTTGTTAATGTAATACATGAATCTTCTAAACCCTGGATATTTTTCCTGAGGAGAGAGGATTTCCTCTTACCTTTTCCTATATGTCTCCTGGTGTTTTCTATAGTAGAATTGCGGTTTACATTTGACAGCAGACCCAGGCAGAACCTGTTTTTGTTATTTGAAGGATCTGTAAATCCATCGATAAGGATACTTCGAGAGGAGGCCTGGAAAGTCTCCCCTACCCGGTTGTTGAGTTCATAGTAGGCAACTGAGCACCAGTGTTGGGGTTCCTCATAACAAACAGGCCGAAAGTCTGTAGGAAATAAAGTTAAGCAGCTGCTCAGGTTTCAGCAATATTTTTTAAACAATTTTTCTCTGTTTTCTTTCATTCCCCCCCATTCTTAGCCCCCATCTCTTCATCTAAACAGTCACTTGTGTCATGCTTTACCCCAACAGCAGCTTCCACTGCTTCTTGATTTTATGACTGAAGTCCAAAACATGCGAAAGGTTAGTGCACCAGCTTAACTCAAAGCCTCTGAGGAGCCCCACTTCTCCTTAAAAGTGGAAACTCCACTGCATTAAATCAACTGCACTAACATTCCTCGCTGAGATGGGGCCCAAACTATACACTGAAAATAGTAAGGGGTACATCTGCTCTGCACACCAGCAGGAGATAGGGATGACAGATGGGCTCAAAACAAGTCAAAACTGAGCCAAGTTTTTGATATTAGGCCTTCAGCCTAATACCAAACTCTGTAGTTCAGAAGTAATAAATCACTCCAATTTTTGCACGCTTTCAGGCTTTCCACTTCCATGAGATTGTAAGCAGAAATGTCAGCAAGGTCATTTCTTTTGGATCTATCCCTGCCTAGGTTTCCTAAGCCAGAGACAGAGAAAGACTCAAAAATGTAACAGAATCTCTGAACCTCATTTGTCCTACAGGAATTAGTAGGAAACTTTATCCTGCCTGCTCACCACAGGCATGTGAGCCCGCCTGCCCCCAGAGCACCTCTGTGCATAACCTCTAATAAACTTCCAACTAATATTCACTAGGATAGTGATCAAGGATAGTAAGCTGTGATAAAAATATTAAACCAGCTTGACAATTTATTTAAAAGTATTGGTGTCTGATAACTTGTTATTATCCAACCATTCTGTGTCCCCATCCCCTAACATTCCTTCTGCTCCAGTTCTATGCTACATACACACTCCTCACTGTTTCAGAAGGCTGGCAATAGCTTTTTTTTTTTTTTTTTTTCTTTTAATGTGCATGTATGCGCAGTGTTCAATCCTCATTCTAGAAATTAGTTTTCTTTAGGAACACAATATGATAGACTAGAAGAGCAATGGTGATTTTTCCTTTGCAGTAGCAGGAAAGCAAAGCAAAAGCCAGCAGAGAAACTTCATTTCCCCTTCCTACTCTGCAGCAATGGGCTCTGAATGGTGGGGGCATCAGTACTAGCCAATACTAGCCCAAAGGTAGCAGAGGCCCTGGTGGAGAGGTCATCAAGTTGCTTTGAGGGGTGCAAGCAGGACCCCAGACCCTTCTTTGACCCTTAATGCCTCTCTCAGTAAAGAATTCTTATAAGACGACAAAGACTTTGGTCTTCTGTCAAAATATCTTTGTACTTCACTAGAATATGTCCTTTTCTTTTCTAGCCAGCCAGTAATGTAACATTAGTACAAAGATGGCAGTAAAAAGTCCCAACCATAAGGCTTTAAAGTACTTGAAACCTAGAGCTGAAGGCGATGAAGAAATGAGTTCTGATATTTGTAATGTTTTTGTGCGTTATATTGCCTCACCATCCTTGATTCAATATGTTTATCTTTACAATGTAGATAACAATGTTTGCTTTCATTAACAGCTTTTTAACTGTAATAGTCCATGGATGCAAACAAGGCCTAAACTCTGTAGCTTTGCACATAATTCATGGAAATATTACATCAACCTATCCTGCTAGCTAATGGATGGGTCTAGCACACACCCTTACTGCAAAACTGCCTGAAACTTATAATTACAGATCATTTTTGTGCAAATAACCTTTTTTTTTTCTTAACAGTTTTTATTTAAAGAAAAGTACAAATGGTTATTTACTTTCAGCTTCTCCATCGGCAGATTTACCTCCATTGGGCAAAGACAGCACTAGTTGACTTTCAGCTATTGCATCCATTGACCGTCCATTGTGGATTCCTGGAGGTTCTCTTGCATGGTAGGGTGGAGGTGGAGTTTCCACTACAGAAAGAAAGAAAAAAGAAAGAAAAAAGAAAGGAGAAAGAAAGGAAGAAAGACACTTAAGTCAGTATGTTGATAAATTCCTCCGGTTTTTTCTCCTGGTGAACATTTTACTACTTCAACAGCATTGCTTGTCTTGAGAAGACTGGAAAAAGCACAAATCTGAATCTGATCTCCCTTCAGTCTCTAGATTAAGACCACTGCATGTTCAGCAAAGATGGGAAGGAAAAGCTGTCATGTTGGACATGCAGCACTTGAAAGAGAGAGGGATGGTCACAACAGTGCCTCAGGCCTAGACAGGTGTAAAATCAAGTTCTCTGTTAACACCAGTTGTTACCCTAAAAAAGCAATGCAGTTTCATCTGTTATTTCCAGAATTCTCACTTTAATTTAAAACTTGAGGAGGACGATTTAAGAGCAGAAGCTATCTTTATTTGATCCTCTGGGAGAAAGCTCTCTTTCTTCATCTTCTGTAAAAAAAAGCTTATGGAAAACTATAGAAATCAGACTTGGCAAAACTCCCTCCATACTCATTCTTTTTTCCTCTATCCTACAAGAGAAGTCTGTCCCTCTCCTGGTTTGTTCACTGTCCCATCAAAGAGTAATAGATGTCATAAAAACATTGGGAGGAAAAGTATCAAGTCACAACTGCTCAGCTCCTGATTTGTTTCATTTACAGCAACATGAGCTAGAAAACAGAAGGTGATTCTATAGTGGGGATTATCCAGAAAGACTGGAGGCTTTAGAAAGCCAAATTAAAAAGGACTTTATTTTCAGTGCATAAGCACTGAAAGTGTGTAGTTTTGTCTCATTTGAACAGAAATGGGCTTATATGCAAATTACAGCCATATACAAGCTTGCAGGACCAAGGGCCTCTAAGTAGGGTTTAACTTGGTTCCAGACTAAAATTCCCTCTTGTGTTTGGGGTCTCTTGGCTGGCCCTCAAAATGGAGCAACTTGACCTGGAGTGGATAACTGTGAACAGACTCATGAGACAACCACTGAATCTTCCAAGTAAGCCATGTTATTCTGTTCTATTTAAACACTGTTCAGGACCTAGGAATTTTGTAAACTATATGATATTTCTAACACTTAGATGACGTAACCCTCCAACAAAATATAGTAAAACAAAATCAAGAAATAGTGGAAGAAAAAATAAGTTACAGGAAGGAATATAATCACAGAATCACTTGATTATATGGATATTTTTAATGTCTACTCCTAAACTAGTCACATTTAGGTCTCCATATACCCATTAAAGAAAAATAAGAACCTGCAGACACTGTACTAGACATATACAAGAAGATGCAATGACTCTTATTCTAGAAGTGTCTGTTTTCCTACACTGATTACAAGGACAGTACAGACAATTCCATGAGATGCAGGAACCTGCATTGTTGACATCTGTATTTGGTCACAACAATCCCTCTCAAGGTTCTTG
This sequence comes from Hylia prasina, assembly GCA_013397195.1. Classification (NCBI taxonomy): domain Eukaryota; kingdom Metazoa; phylum Chordata; class Aves; order Passeriformes; family Sylviidae; genus Hylia; species Hylia prasina. Next base: position 1,286,983 of record VYXD01001235.1, read on the forward strand.
ATGTGACTCCAGTTTGCTTTAGATAGCCTTCCATCTGTGATTGTTACAGGCAAATTATGCTTATCAGTGTGCTGTGATATACTGAAGCTCAGATTGAGCCACTTCCATTATTAAGTAGCTTTGCAAGGTCCCAAGTTCAGTTAAATGCATGAGTGACAGTCATTACACAGCTGGAATGGGCCTGATTTACCTGTCAGGACCAGCTCCACTGAATCCAGCTTAGTTACACAGAGGTGAAAGAAAAATATAGGAGAAGACAAGCAAGTCCTGCTACTTGATGAAATGTTTCAGTGTTGCTAAATATGATTTAATCAGAAATGCAGATCTAGAGAAGAAATGAATGAAGGCACATTCAATTAATGAAGAGGGAAGGAAAAATATCACACCATGTTGAAAGTATTCAGCTTAAAAGGAGGTTCAAATACTACAAACCCTTTGTAAAATAAACATCTTTCTTGCACTTAAAATTAAATAGGGACATCATTAAGGACCTGAATTTAAATGCTTCATAGTTGAGACACTAAAATCTTAAATTACAAGGTTCTGACCTGAATTCATCTTTATGAAAAAGCTGACATAACTGAAACTATTTGAAAGTTAAAGTGCTGAAGTGAATCTGAACCATGTTTTGATATTAAAACTAGCTCTTAGCTGTGTTGCATCAACAGCAAAAACACAGTTAAATTTTCAGGTGATTAGAGCTGTACTAAGTCAGGAGTTCATAACACAATCTGAGTGACATAAACCTGCTAATCTCAGAACTGTGGAACATGTTCCAAAGTCATAGGAACTTCCCTGGTAACTTCTCCAAGTGTTGGGCCAGATTGTTAAACACCTTAATTTTCTGAAATTTATACAGTCATTGGGATTGCCATAAACTTAAAAAAAAAAATATCTGCACACCAATTTCCCCATTTTATCCTGCCTCTTGATGGAGTTTCTAAAGATTCCTAGCCTGGCCATCCTAGGTCCCTAACTTAGGTCTTGCAAGTACTCTTTTCCATGAATTATACCAGAAGTTTGGATGGGCAGCTTTGGACAGAAGGTGGCCTGGCACACCTGCTTCTCTCCTCAGTTTTATCTCACAGTAATCACAGCATCTCACCCAGGCACTTCTAGCAGTGGGACGACTACAGTTCTTAATCTCTTGAGCATCTGTCAGAAGGACTGTGACACAATATATGAGACAGTCACGAGGAATCACATTCCAAGCCCATCTATCCAACAGTTCAATCTGAAGCTACAGTCTGGGAGAAGCACAGAATTGTCACCTGACCCCAGGCCCCGGCAAGACCCTCAAATGCGTCAGTCATGGTGTCCCAAAGCTCATTCTTACCTGTGAGCTGATAGGGGCTTCCTGGTCCAGAAGAGCTTTCTGGTGAGTTGGGGTAGCTGATGCTGTTGGGCGACTGGGAGAACATGTGGCTGGGGGATGATGGAAAAGGGGTGCATGGAGGATGCTGGAAAGAATCCGGATAAGTGGCGTTGTGTGGCATCAGTGGCTCGCTGTGCAGAGAAGTGTTTCGAAACTTGGCAAGGAGGCTGAGGTGAGGGTTAAACTCGCTGTGTCTTGGAACGAGTACAGGAGGTAGGACTGAAAACAAAAACAACAGAAAAAATCGTTAAAGCTGTATTCTTGAAAGCATACCTTGTTGTAAGTTAAAGAGGCATATTTCATGTGCTCAAATGTTGCTGTCTGCATACAAGTCATTGAAGAGTAACAAACCTGTCCAAACCCAGGAATCAAAAGCTGAATTCTTCGACATTTTTCTCCAGATCTGCAGCCAGTTACAGCAGTTCCACATGCAAAATAAGGAATCTTGACTTGAGCAAGGTATCATAAAATTCACAGGTATGGCATGCAGAAATTCAGGCAGTACATCTTTCCCTGTCAAAATTACCTATTCCTTCTTCAAAAACTGAACACTTCAGGAGTTTTCTAAATATTATCACCAGAATGTGCCAAAGTCACAGCCAAGTTTAATAACAATTAATAGTGCTCTGCAATACACTGCATATTTTACTACCAGCATGTTACAGATGGGCAAAAGGAAGTACAGACCTGAATCCAGACACCAGATCTAAAATGTTGTCAGGTATTTGAAAATGCTGCCAGACAGACAGCAGGATCTTTAAAGGAAATGTAAATGGCAATTCAAACATTGCAGCAATATCAATTTAGCTCTTTCAATATTGTTAGAAAAGATCTAGCATAAGAAGGCATAAGCAGTGGTTGGTATTTAGGACATGAAAAATCCAGGTCAGAAAACTGAAATTCAAATTAATCCATTTAAAAATTAGTCTAGTAGAAGATACTGCCTATCCATAAACTCTCTTCACTTTCATCTCATACTGTCAGTGCTGTTAAGAGCATCGCCCCTTTGAGAAACCCAAAGCTGATCCAAATTTGGATTCAGACATATGAGAAGCAAAAGTAGAATTAAGGCTCATAACACTTTGAAAATCCTGACCATGCAGTCCCTAGGCTGGAACATAAGGAGGCTTGCTGAATAATTTTGAATATGAGAGTTCAATCTGAGGCTTTAACTGTGTCTTCTATAGTCCTTGGTGGGGAGAGCAGCGCCTACAATGGGGGATTCCTGTACCCCAAGATTTCTCTATTAGTTATTAGCTCACAAATAATTATCTTTGTTAAGGCTTTCAACACAGATAGGGGGAATGAATTCCCAGCTGGTATTGTGCAAATCTAAAAGCCACCAAAGAAGATAAGGAGGCAATTTGAGTTATTGTGAGCAGGCTTGAATTGACTGACCAAGTATCCAGAATTCCTCTGACCTAAAACCCATCATCTTCCAGTCTATCCTTACTAGTTTATGGAAACAAATAGCAATGTGCACTCTTGGTTTTAAATGGTGGTGGCACTATACAGTTTGAATGTGTTTTGACATACTGGTTGGGCCAAAAAGCGCTGTCTAGATAAGGCAAATTCTTTTTAGGTAGGTTAGCTAACAACTTTTAATTACAGTAAACTCTCATTTATCCAGCTTAATGAAAGAGTGGAATAATTGCTATTGAGTAAAGCAAATAATGTATAGATGATGCAAAACATGTGCATGAGAAGAGGCTGCAGGAACTCTGCTTAGAATGCACATCAGTCTCTCAGAGAGCTGGGGCATTTACAGTGCCTGGTTTACAGCTTCTTGCTTGAGGTAGCACTGTGCTGCAGTAGAGGCGAGGTTAAACAATGTGTCTGCCCACCCACTGGAATATACCACTGGGAATTTGCTAGTCACCCATGACCTGAAGAACCGACCCCTAGAACTATGCAAAAGATTGGCCTGATGTCAGGGAGTTCACTGTAGAAGTTATCTTCTCACCTGTCTGGAAACACAGGCCCTGGGACACCTGTTAAGACACTCCATATACATGCTTCTCTGGCCCAATGCATTGCTAATTAGCCTCTAGCCAGGACAAGGATTGATGCTCTGGAGACTACTTTCTTTCCTTCTGCTTCTCATATGCCCCTATTTGTGGCGTGAAGAGTCTGCTGCCACTTTCTTAAGTAGTTTGGTAGAGAAAGGTATTTCTGCTTCTTTACTGTCCTTTTAGCTTTAAACATCCAGGTAGGACTCATACAGGCAATACAAGTATTCACACCTGGCAAGCACTGCCCAGTCCCTCGTGGATCTCTTCACAGCTAGTGGAGAGCAATAAACTCTTTTACTACTATATACTGGGACAAGACCAGTAGCATCACTGTGGATGTGGTTTTGGTGAGCTGCATTGCTCCCACCCCATGCTCCTGTGAACAGCTCCAGGCTGTGAGCTGTTGCTGCTTCTGGAGTTTTCCTCAGCAGCTCCATGAAACTGGTATAATGCTTGTCAGGTCTGCTGCTGATCAGCCAGCTCTGGCTGGCAGCCTTTGAAAATGAGGAGCTGGTGATCCCTTTGCACCCAGCAGAGGTGCTGAGCAAGGGGCAGCTGCACACAGCAACGCTGTGCGGTGTTGAGAGGCTGACACCTCACTGTGGGTACCACAGCTAAGGGAGCTGCTTCCTTCAGCCCTGTGAGAACTCAACTCCTTCTCTAAATGAAAGCTGAGAATCTGGATGTGTGAACAGCGCTTGGCAGGGAAAGCCTTTGATTTGCCTTGAGTGAGTCAGCAGGAAGAATTTTCAAGCCTTGAACTCCTTCCCAGCTCTGACCGTGGCACTCTTAATTTCTGCTCTGCTGAACAGTTTTTGCCACCTCACTCACTCTTTCCATTGACTGTTCTGTGACTGCCTAGAGGGCTAAATCCTCTGCGGTGGGGAGGCATTCAGAGATTTTCTTGTTTGTGGCTAAGAGTACCCCCCAGGGCCTCGTTCTCCTTGTTCTTTTGTCACTCTCCAGGGCTCAGCAACTCTGAAGGAAGTGTGACCAGAGGCATAAAACTGAATAACTGAGTGTGTTGGGACCTGTCTGTCCTCAAAAATTACCAGCATTTTCTCCGCTCACTGGGGTCCTTTTCTTCTACCTGCTATTGTCCACCATGAGCCAGAGGTGGATCCTTCTGTCTATGCGTGCCAACGTGTTGATGATCTTGTTCAACTGAAGACAAATATGTTCATGTCCTAAGTCGTGCCACTGCCTTTCATGCCTTTCTTCCATTCCCTTTAGCTTCAACAGTTGTTTCTGGGAACCTGGCTCTGCCCAGAGCCTGTGACTTCATGCTAGCAAGCAAACTTATCTGCCTCATTTTAATTTCAGGTACAACATCCACACTGTGATTTCTTACACATTAATCCATCCCTGCATAGTTTACTACTTTTGGAGACTACTCTCTGGTGAGGTCCATATATTCCCTGTGCACTGGGATGTTGCACTCATAGAGGGAATATTTTCTGCTTTTTTTCTAAGTGTCACATGCTATTCCGCAGATCTGAGAAGAAATCTGCCAGGAATACCTGTAACAGCAATAAAAAGCAGATGTAATCTATGCAGTATGTGCAGCAGAGCCTAGAATGGGACTGAGCAACCTGTGGACACAGCAGATGTAATGAAATCCCTGAATCTCTGACCAGCTTTCAAAGCTGTGCTCTAGTAACAGAGGTCTAGGGATTTGCCAGGCTTTCAAAGAAAGGGTGAGGCCCTAGCATCTTTGATGCAACTCATTTGTTCTGGATTAAAGTTAATGGATCTGGTCATAGAGTGGTTGACTCAGCAAGAAAGTTTGCAGTGATGGAAAATGATCCCTGAAAGCATGAACATTTGTATGAAAATAATACTGGTATGTGGACTATGAAAAATACAGCGTTGACTTATTCTTTAGCTCCAGAGGATGAAACTCAGAGAATTTCACATAAGCCTAAAATCATCAACAGCCAAGATGTAAATTTCCTGCAGTTCAAAGAGTTGTTTGAACAGACCAGCACCTAAATCAACCACTCTCAACCTTTTCTGTGGTGATCTCACTGCTACCACTTTCTCATGAAGCTCACTTGTTCTCTTGCCTTGCCAACACCTCCTTGCAGCACTGCTTTCTATCTGGAGCTGCACTACACTACATGCAGTGGTGCAAGTTCTCTCTCCTGCTGCTGCCCCAGAACACCTGAGTGGGTTGCACTCTTTGCTATACTATACAGATATATACTATAGCTGTGAGCCTCAGCTTCTGAGCTGCCCCTGTAAGCAGAGTTGCAGGGGTGAATACAGCAGTCTGAGAACAATTCCTGGCTCCTGTGGAGAACTGGCACAGCACAGCTTGTATCCTCGCAGCTGCACTCACTTTCCCTTCCAAAACAAGGTGGCCAAGTCCAAAGTGCCCAAAGTCCCTCCTGTGGGCTAACCCCTGCACTCTGAGGGCTGCTAGTCCACACGAATCCACACGGGTCCAGGCTGTTCCTGGATCGTGTTACCAATTCAGCAGTACCCAGACCTGCACCTTCTCCCCTTCCGCTCTGCTAGCAGAGATACTGACAGTCTGCTGCACAGACAAACAACAGAGATGTGTTCACAGCTGAAAGCTTCTGAGTTTCAGGATCAGAACAGCAAGCTTTGGCAGCCATTTAGCAGCTGCTGGACTATTCCATTAGCAGTGTTTGTTAGCTGGCACTGAACAGATGAGAAAACCAGGGTTGAAATCAGCACTATTCAGTGCTGTCAGCTACTGCACTGAGGAGACTCCATTAACTGCACTGAAGTTACACCAGGAGAAATGAGAAGACACTAAAGACTGCAGCCTGCATATAAAGAAGTGCAATAAACAAAAAAAAAAAATGGGATATTTTATGAGCATATTTTCTTAAATTATTGAAGAGTTTACTTTAGCAAGGCATGAGATCAGCTCTTTCCACTGAATATTGTTGACAACAAGCACCACTCAGTGTAGCTGTAAAATATAAAAGTTTTGACAATGTTTACAGCAGACTGAATACAACTTCACAGTGACAGCTCTGCTGCACTGGAAGGATTACCAGAAGAGGAAGCAGCCCCTGGTGTTTAACTGATGTTAACAGATGTCTTTCCCTTATTTCATCTGTGTGAAAAGAAACATCCCACAGTTCACTTATCTGATCCTAATGTCACCTCAGAGTAAAGTTCATGCCAGACGAGGAGTAATCTCAGAATAAAAAGTATACACTTACCAACGGTATCCATTAGTAAATTAAATTACTGTGATTTTTGGCAGCAAGGGAGAGCTAGGTTAGACATTAGAAATCATTTTGAATTGTAGGGATAGCAAAGCAGTAGATTCACTTGCCTGGGGAGGTTGTAGAGCTTTTATCATGTGGGATTTTTAAAGCACATTAGGAAAAGATCTGTCAGGAATGTACCTGGTAATTTGGTTTGGTTTGGGAGTCTGGGCAGAGGAAACAGGATGACTGCTCAAGACCTTTGCCAGCCCTGCTTTCTAAGATCCCAATAAAAGTCAACACTGAACACTACAATTTTTTAACAGCTGTTTTATTGACATAAAACCCTATTAAATGACCTTTCAGTGAGGTCATAAGTTTATTGTGCAGTCCAAAGAGGATTATCAGTGGAAAATTTCAAAATTTTATGGGAACCTGGTGGATTTATTTCACGTAAACTCTCCATTTAGGTAAGTAAATCCCGCTTAAGGCAGGCCACTGGGTATTTTAGGAAGAATCATCTGACCTGGTTTCATATTCACTGCAAAATATGCCATCTTACTACAACTCTTGTCTTTAAAGAGAGATGTGGTGTTTCCTGGGGGCTAATGAGTCAGCTGTTGGTTTTCAATAAGACAGAAATCTCACCACGGTGGTGAGGCCAGGCTGGAGCCCAGACTTCATGCACATGGCCAGCAGTTCAGATGGAGGATTCAGCACCCACGTCCATGGAGAGGAAGCTGCTTTCAGCACCTTGGACAAGATCCGGGTGCCCTCAGGGGTCTGATGGGATGCAGACCCCAGCAGGAGAGGGGCTCCTTACTCCCTCCCTAGTCCCGGCTACCAGAGCTACAGTAGGACCAGGCAGGGTAGGACCCAAGATCCTTCCATCAGATGGAGCCTGCCTTTTCACATTTCAGAGCACAGATGTAGGATGCACCAAGACTAGACCTGCCAGAGCAAGAGCTAACACAGAGATGCAAATCATTTGCAGATGACATAATTACCTGGGGTTTCCACCCGCCGGTAATGGTAGGGGTTGATGCACACTTCTTTCTGTTTCGAGCCAAAAGGGAACTCACAACATTCCAGTGGTTTCAGCTCATGGTGAGATTGTAAATCAGGCCAGCGCCACACTCTGCAGTATATGACGTGGGGAAGCCCCTTGCGGTGAGACACCTGCAGCCGCCCGTCCAAGGAACGTGGGATCGTGACGCATTTACTGGGCTGACCCGGGCAGCTCAGAGCCCTCTCCAGCTCTTCCATGGCTCCTTTTTTCTTCTTTAACTTCTTCACCAAGGAATCAACAGCTTTTTCTGCCCACTTTTCTTCTTCATCTCCTTGTTTCCAGCCCAGCAGCCTTTTCACTGCGGGGCTGGTGAAGGAGAACAAGGAACTGATAGGGGTGCTGGAGTGCATATGAAGCAGAGATTATGCACGAGCGTCAACGGAAGCACAAACTGCTCTCCTGCCTTGCAAGGCCTGCACGGGGATTCCACAGTATTGTGATGGGCACTTCCCTCAAGGAAAGGTTCTTTCACACCTATGTTTCGGTAGTCTTAGGCACTGGTTACAAGTAGTCCAACAGGGTGGATCTCAGAACTTTCCAAACATCAAGAAACTGCTGATGAAGCCTGGAACAGCAACACAATACATGGTTAGGCTTCACACACTATTTCCATTGTTCCTTCAATAAAATATTTTGAAAGAGAAATTATGTAAAATGTGTAGTTAATTTTCAGCGGTTTTCTGTTTGGTTTTTGATGTTTATTTTGGGCCAAAGCCTCTCCTCCCCACTATTCGCCCCACTCATTTTAGAGTTGGACCATGGAAATTGTTAACCATCCAGTCACTTCAACTTGTGTTCAGAGTTTAATTTGCAGAGGCAAATGGTTGCAGGACTAAGATTATTTTTAGTACAAAAGAAAATTTCCCCTCTTTTTTATATGCTAGTAGCTGTAGGTTCAGCTCAATCATCTTCTATGAAAATAAATCTGTAATATCAAATTTTATGGAAGCAGTAAGTAAAAGTCTGTTCTGATGTCAACTCCCTCTCTGCCACTCCAATCTCATTGTACTGTCAAGAGTTGTAAAATATTAACTGCTAAATTAATTTAAACTACTCCTAGATCTCATTTAAGGCTTTTGAAAGATTTATTAGTATTCTCTAAACTTGTTTATATTTTCCTACCTGGAAGAGAAAAACCTTTTTTGCCTACACAGTCTGTTTCTCTCTTTTCAACAGTTCACAGCTTTCTGGATCCAAATCACAGACTTTTGGACACAGTTTGTGCTGGATGGATCCTGAGTTATTTTTGCTAGGAGTTGTTACATCTGACAAAGTCCAACAGAAAGACTTTAGTTCTTGAGGGCTTTTTTTTTTTTGGGGTTTTTTTTTTTTTTTTTTTTTTTCTTCATATAGCTGAAGCCAGTCTAATTTTAGCTGAAAAATACATATTTCCACTGACTGGAATTCTGAGGAAAAATGTCCTTGTGCATCAAGCTATTTATTTAAATATATTTCATATTTATTTAAATATATTTCACTGTGCATAGCAAGTCCAAAGGTCTGAACTACACAGAGGGCACTTAAAACAGGAGATGGGGCAGCTTCCAAATGGATGCCTCTAGCAAAGCAGCTCATGTCTGCCGCAGTCCACCCTTATGGACCTTTTTGTCCCCACCCTTTGTCCCCATGCTCACAGTCCTCAGCACCACTTAGAGGCAGCCACTGAGGAGACAGATGTTGCCCAGCACAGGGAGTGGCAGAGCTTCACAAACCATATTTCTGTGCAGTTTCCTTAAATGTACAGAACTTGTAAGAGTTCAAAGGGCACCTGGGGACACCATGCACAGGCACAGGTACAACACAGTGAGACAGGAGGCCAATCCCAAGGACTGGTTCCTTGGCATACTTAGATACCCTTGGCACCACGCAGCTCTGGAGCATTCTGCAGTGTGAGCACACATGGCCCAGGGCAGCACAGCCTCTTGGACAGGCTGTGATGTTTACTGAGGACCAAAGACCGCCTGGAGCTGTTTTTCTCCCAGCTTTTCTGTTTTGTTCTCATGCCCATCCCTATGCCCTACTGCATTACCCCTGGAGATGCCCATCACCCTGAGAAATGCAGATACATGGAAACCTAACAAGATTTTTCCTTTCCTCCATAACAGCAGCAGTGGTGGGGGAAGGGGTTTGAAGTCTTAAACGCCTTCCACTAGGAGGATGGAAGCACTTGGCCCCACAGAGGAGAAATCATGAAAACAACTCTTCAGCAGCAGCTGCTGCTCTTCCCCAAGACTTTCATATGCCATGCACCATGAAAATATGCACAGAGAAACTACAAAACTGGAAGGCAGAACAGGCACACCTTGCTTCAGGCACCCACCATAGCACTGAACTCTGGCTTATGCAATTTCTACATTATCAACCTATATGTGTGTCCATTTGTCCTCGACTGTCAAGAGAGGGTCCTGATGGAGCAGGGAAGAAACCCCCTCACTCATACTCTTCATCAGTCAAAGACTGATTTCCACCCGATTTCCATGTGGAAACCTGTCCTGCCACACAAAAAGAAACTTCAGATTCCAGATTTTTTTCCCTGCTCTGTATTAGTAAAAGTCCAGTGACCTGGAGTATTTAACTGAATAGTTACTATTGCCTCTAGACAAAAGCAAAGTCTATTCCAAACACTTAGAGGGTACACATGAGAATGAAGTAAAATCAGAGTGATTTATCACAGGAAAAAAACCCTCAATCTGTTTGTAAAACGTAATGTGGGTAACATTTAGGCAGGCAAGCTCCAGTCTTGTAGGAGCAGGCTCAGCCTACAGAGCCCAGCACCAGCCCCCTCCAGACATCCTGTGCAGTGGAGGTGCCTGCCCCTCACTGCCCTGGTGAGAACCTGTGGAAGATCCACCATCACACTGCTGTCATTGCCCAGAGGCACCAAACCCCATCCTCACATGAGAAAGTAAAACAATGCTGGGATTACTGTGGATAAACCCTGAAAGCAGCAACAGGAAGCAAGGAAAGCCTGGGATGAAAGCCCACTGGACCAGTAGCAGTGTAGAAGCCCCTGCTCTATGCTGAGAGGGAAAATAGCTCACACTTCTTATCTGAGGGGGTCTCCTGGGCATTGGCATGTGTAAACAACTGCTCCTGATAAGTTAATGCGACATTACAACCATCAGATGTGAAAACACACATGTTCACATAAAAGTATTGTCCTGAGATTTTCTTTTCCATTTTGACCAAGGTTTTAAATAAACACATTAATCTTGTTCAGTCAAATTAAATAACTCAACAGTGACATCAGTATGAGTCTGAGCACTATTGTTGCTAGTGGGAGAGTCGCCAAGACTATGTGTATAAAAGCAAAAGCTGTGCTTTGCAGACCATGTGATGTAGTCTCAGATAAGTACATTGCACAATTTCCTACCACGCTCCCCCCAGTTTCTTCTAAAATCTTTTTTCCCCCAAATTCAACTGATGTATAAAATATAAATGGTATTAAATAAACTAAACAGCTTTCAAATAATATTATCAGAAATCCTAATTTAATGTTATTAAATTACATAATACTGCACACTATTGAGCAGACTAAGCCCTGTGTTCCTACACTTAGATTCTCCGTTGTGAAATAGGAGGCAGCCACTCCACTCCAGGGCTGCAATGACAGAGATGTCAATTCACAATTTAATTTTAACAATCTTTCAGGACAGCAGTTGCTTAAGCCGTATGCCTTTGGCAACAGGCAACTTGCCTACCCAACTGGAATGTTTCAAACCCACACTTGATATGTTTTCTGTGCTGATGATCCATTGTGTTTGTCGATGCAGTTTAGAGTGGCAGTCGGGAGGGAAGTTCTACAGTTTTGATCCATATTCCCAACACAGGTCCATTATACAGTGATGGAAGTTCTGGTCTGGTCAGCTCTATCTCCCTCTGTGACAAGATGATGTGCTATCATGAGGATGAGTCAGGCATCATTCAGGATACATTGCTAACATGATTCTCTCCTCTGGGTCTACAAGGAAGGCTTTGTCTATCTGTCAGCTAAGTGACTGGTCAACACCTAAACATGGTCAGTCTTCCACGCTGTAAATCTTTATTCCATGAGTTTAGCCTAAGATCTGAAGCTTGATTTAGGGAAGAGGTAGAAGATGTATGGAACATGAGCATGGACCCACCCTTTTGTTTCTGTGGCCTGCAGGAGAAGGTGGGACTGGAAACGTCAGCCCAGGTCACTGGCTCCATTCTCCCTAAACATGGAATGTCTACTATTGCTGTGGCACACTAGCAGTGGGAAAATCTCTGGGCACAGGAACTTTATTACCTGTTATCACCACAGCATCTGGAACAGCTTTGGTCTGTGCCAGCACCAATCCCCCAAACCACTCTTGTGTGTAGTTCAAGAGTTAGGAGGGAACAGGGAACTTGCTATTAGTAGTAGTAATAATAAGTCAGCATAGACCCACCATGTTTTGGAGGGTGAGATAACCATTGCAGCCTCAAGGCCAAGAACAGTATAAGGCATGTGTAATTTATTAGTACAGGAGCAGTTTTTCAGTAGAATTTACTTGGCCACATAAACATGTCCAAATTTTTGACACCCATACCTGACCTACTCATCCTCAAGTCCCTAAATATATATTTGAATAAAATATGTGTGTACATGTCATGGACCTTTTCACCTAAAGGTAAATATCTAGGGGGAAAAAAAACCAGCAAAATCAGGCACTGCATATAGCTAATGCTGTGTGAGAGGAGGCGCCTCAAGTCTGAATGACTGCCAGGCTAAGAGCCAGCAAAATGGACATGAAGTGGAAGGGACTAGGATATTTTCTCCTCCACCTATGCCCATTTTTCACCTTCCACTGTAGAAATAGCCTGTAGGTCCTCAGGTCAGCAGGAGAAATGTGTTGCTCCAGGAGCTTCACTTCAGTAACTTCTACCTTGGTACTAAAGAGCCTGGCACACCACGTGCAGAGGAAACCCCACCATAACTGTGGACTTACAATTTCCTAACTGGAGCCAGGTCCTGATGAAGTCAATAAGAGGGGTTCCAGAGCTCACGGAAATTAAACATACCCTCCTCTATGTCTTGTGCCAACATGCTGACATCTCCACTATGGAAAGATTTTGTGAAGTTTAAATTTTAACTAATGTAAAAAGGATCCATTGCATCAGCAAAGACTCACATCACAGCTCAGCAGAATGCCTGTGGAGTCCAACAAGCTGATGAGGTTTCCTCTAATTCAGTTGTCACAGAATCACAGAATCAGAATATCCTGAGTTGAAAGGGACCCACTAGGGTCATCAAAGCCCTGGCCCTGCACAGGCAAAAGTCACACCACATGACTCAGAGTGTTGTCCAAACACTTCTTGAACCCTGTCAGGCTTGGTGCTGTGACCACTTCCCTGGGGAGCCTGTTGCAGTGCCCAACCACCTTTTCTGCAGAAGTCAAAAAGGAAAACTCACAGCTGCTAACAAAAACAAACTTAAGACACCAGGGTGTTAAAGCAAAGTGTCCAACCTCCCTCAAAAGCATATCTGTGTATGTGCATGTAAGCACAGGTGTGGGCAGATGTGTCTGTGCTTCTGCTCTCGGCATAAAGCTTCAAGGTGCTGCCTTCATTCCAGCACTTGCCCGGGCAAATTGCATGGTGAGGGGCATGGCTATCTGTCTTGAGAATGCCTGACATCATCAGTCTCAGTGTCACTGCAACAGCTAAGTAAGGGCACAGAGGGAGATTTCTCAGAGGGTTGTCTAGACACAAGCTGTGCAGTTCTTGGAGCTGCATGTGGCAGTGAGACAATTATAGCTGCAAGTCTGACACTCGGCGACTAACTCACGACAGAACTGGAAGGGAGAAAATTGCTTCAGTCAATCAATGTGAAGAGGAATGCAGTGAACAAGCTCTTGGTTAGTTATTTTTACCTAGCATTGATTCAGTTACTTTTACCTACTATGAAAGAGAGAAGCATGTGAATTTTCCTAAATTAACTGGTTCTTGGTATGTTTTCAAGCGTGCCCAGCTGGCAGCAGCCTGCACACACCCAGGGCTGGCAAAGAACCTTCTGAGTCAGATCATCACTGCCACTCATTATGGAGATCTTTTCACATCAGCAGGGAAAAGGGTTTTAAAACAAAGAAACAAACGAAAGTGTGTACAAATATGTGGGTCTCAAATGAGTGGTGAACCTCACCAACTTTTCCTTGGGCCTCATGCACCAACCCTTTTTGGTTTTTTTGCCCACACAGCAGCTTGGATCTAGGCAGCAGAGGTTTCACATGCACACTCATTCCAGGAGAGCAGAGGGAAAGCACACACCTAAGTGGCACAGTCCAGTAATCAGCTTATGGCTCAGCAACAGCGGCCACGTGTTATTTTTGAAGCATGTAAATCATTTGTTCCACACATGGCACCCTCAACATCAACTGGGATCCCCTGAGGCTTCTTGTTGTCCTTGGGACCTACCAGACAAGGGTGCTGTCATGAATCTATCTGAAACCACTGTCTTTCACACAAGAAAATACAGTGAATGAATTATTCATTACAATGTTACCAACTTCTTCCACAACCATAGAACCTAACACCTAGGGGTTTAACTTAATAGGATGTAAAGAAGGTTTTTGTTTTTAAATTAAGACATTAAATTTCTTCCCACTATGACCCTGGACTGCTCCAACTAAAAAGATGCAATGAGAGGAGGTAGAGTGTTTGAGGCTCAAATTTATCCATGTTTCACACAGCCCTAGAAACATCTTGTTGGTTATTCATATAAGCTTAAATGAATAACACAAGCTTCTGAAACTCATTTTCTTAAGTCTTTCTCAAGTTTGTTCAGAAAACCCTTCTATAGTGAAGTTTATGTGCAGGCATCAATATCACAAAGCAAATCTCACAGCACCTCATACTTCTCCAGCCACTCTTTCACCCTGTGCAGCCTTCACCTGAACTCACTGCCTCCCAAATAAAGTAAGAACAAAATTTGATGCTAGTGACTAAAAATTTGTGATATCCACATAACTTTTCTTAGCTTGTGTAACCACTTAAGTATTACCTCATCTGCTCAGCATCTTTTACCTCCTCTTGACAGGAATACCACATTCTTACTTGATAGAAAGAAGGAAAGACTCAAGTATGTAAGCTGCACACCTTAACACAGCTATGTGCACTTCCAGAGGCCAAACACTTGCAGGAGTGTTTCAGCAGCATGAATTGTGTTGCAAAAGAAAATTGAGTACCCAGGTTTGGTATGCCCATGATGCCTGATTAGGAAGCTATGTACCAATTCCTGCTGTGGGACTGCTCTGGATGAGCACACTGGCAGATGCTTCAACAAAGCTTTGTTAGTGTGATATAAGATGGGGAGAACAGAGGTGCATGGGCATGGTAAGAGTCCCCCCATGTGCAAAGGCTGTTGCAGACAGGATGGGGGCAATCCGTCTTTCATGTCCACTTGAAAAATCAGGGAGCGCATACGAGTAGGATAGACACATGCTGGGATAGTTGCTGCTGGAAGTCTCTGAGTGCATTTTACAGAGCTTGTTTCAAGAATAACTGTGCTGATCTAGGGGAGGAGGAAGGGACTGGAAAACCCCTTGAGACCCCTTATGACCTTACATCTCCTACTACAACCAAACAAAAGGGCCCCTCTCTTCAGGTGCAGCGCTGGGCTAGCATGGCTTCATTGGCTTTGACCTCTGGACTACTTGCATCCCACCACTGAGGATGGCAACCCAGAGGGCTGGACTTTCCCGCCAACTTTTGCCTTTGAAAATCTCCCACGATATCTGAAGGCACCCCACAAAATTACCACAACCAAATTCTATGTAAAAATATTAAACTGGACAAATTTATCACTATGATCTCTCTCCGACTGCACTTCCTTCCTCGGTATTAATTTTTAAAGGAAACCAGTGACTGTGATGTTTATAAGGAGTGAACTGCACAGTGTTCCCTGCCTGGGCTGCACCGAAGTTTCTAAGACACAATCCCACAGGGGCACATCCTCTTCTCCACCTCACACCCTGCTCCCTGCAGGCAGGAAGAAGACCCATTCTCCCAGTCGCTGCCTTACCCCTTCCTGAGGCTGCCTTGCTCAGACTCAGACCATCTCTGAGGAAGAGCCCCTCTCTCATCTGCTTTCCTCCAGCAGAGCTGAAGGCTAAGGAGCACTCATGCCGTGGAGGAGCTCTGAGGGTGGATCTGTGGGAGAAGGCAGGAGGCACTGGGGTGATGAGGAGGTGCATCAACCTGCCCTAGGAAGCCAAAATGCCTTCTCATGGCTCTGGCTATCCCCATTTTACAGCCTGCATTCCTCACATACCCACCATTCCCAAAGAAACTGTAGCAAAGCCCACTGGTGTTTCTAAAAATGGAATGGTTAGAAACGAGCAAAAAATAGAATTCCTGATTTTAAAATAAAAGCTGATTTGTCTCTAATACAAAGCATGCATCCAAGTGCCTCCAGAACAAACACTTCACAAAGGAAGAAGGGGACTTGAAAAGAATTTCAGCTTCAATACTGGTCTAAAGTTTATAGCACACTAATCAGATCCTGTAATCCTTGTTATCAATCACTGGCATTCTTGAAGCCATTCCCAAATACACATTTTAGGAAAAGGATTTGCTTATATTTAGATGTTAAGAATGTTGTGAATAAGGATACATCTAAAAAACAATTACTTCACCGAGGATGTGGCACTCTAGTCTGTTGGGAACCTATTCTGGGAGTTTAGTGTCTTAAGCTGTTAGAGGAGGATATGCTTTTGGAGACTTGGTCATGCCTTTACAGTGCACACAGGGAAAAAGGATAAAGCAAATGTTCTCCTTATATTGCATGGTAGCACATCCCACCCCAGGGAGGTCTGTCTGAAGCATTACTCAGTTTTGGTGTTAACGCAGCAGACATCTTTTGCCGATGATTTAGCTTCTCACAGCTTGGAGAGCAAAATACAGATCAATCGATCATATGGATCATGGATAAAACACTCAAAAGGAAGAATTTCCATAAATGCTTCCCCTCTGACTGGCAGCAGGCCTGGGGAGAAAACAACAGTATTGCTGGCCACCTCTCCTTTTCTCCAGGTGAGACAGCCTGGCCAACTGCATAGGGGGGATAGATTTCACACACAAAACACTTTCTGTATACATCACACTAGCAACTGTCCACAGAATCGCATTAGCATTTCATTGTGTTCAAACCATATCACATTCAAAACTGTTTTTCCTAAAAGGCTTCCATTGTGCATCACTGTGGGAAATTGCTAATGCAATAAGACTGACATATAGGTTCTCCTGCATGAACATCCGCAGTAATCTGTGCTAATTGAGCCCTCAGTGGCTTGTGAAACCCCGCAGGGGGGAGGAAGGGTGGAGCATCCACAGGGCCTACATCTTGGAGAACTGCAGTAAATAACTGTGTGGAGAAGAGGTAAGCACTACTATTAGTGTGCTTTATCCATGCAAAACTCTGATTCAGTGGCAGGGATTACCTTGGTCAAGGGACCAGGATATTTTCTATGAAAAATATCTGGATATGGTTGGACTGTCTTTGGAAGTTATTTCCCAGCAACAGGGCTAAGAACAAAAGGAGCAAGAACTTGCCTATCTAGTTCCCTCCTGTGGGGGAAAGGAGATAGCTGGGCATTCCCAGTGACTTCAGCTGAAGATGTGGGTGCCCAGATTCTCTGTAAACCAGAACACTTGCTTATGAGATTAAACAGTCTTCATATGCCTACATTTGAGCCTGGGAGTAAAAACAAAGGCTGGATTCTCTTTAGCATGTAAGATGACATGTCGACCACCAGCTTCAGCAAACACTGAGCAGAGGGCACTAATCAGGCCCTGAGTGTTTAAAAGAAATATTTCCCTCTTCTTCAAATCCATCTCAGGATTTTAGGAATACCCCATCTCTTCATGGCTGTTTCTGCCCTTCCAATCCCCTCCTAACACTCAGCTCTGGCCCATGCAGCCCCTACAGCCCAAGGCTCCCAAGGATGCCACCGCCAAGAAGCTTGAGGTGGCCCTGTAGGACCATGCAGCAGGACAGGCATGGGAGCCACAGGCTGCAGCCTCCTGTGGGAATGGATTTTGGTTTCTCTACTCCAGATGTCTCTGTAAAGGCCTCATGCCCTGTGTGAAGTAATTCAAGATCTGTTGATGAGAGAGAGATAAATCAGCTACCTCATATGTGCTGCAGGGTGAGAAACTGCACATTGGCAGAGCAATTTGACAGAGACAAGTAGGTTTGGATAGGCAAGACCAGCAAGTAGCCATATGAGAGCTTTGAAAAGCCACATGAAGTGCTTGTGCCTCCTGTCAGTTGTGTGCCTACGGGGCAGCATGTGGGATCACTTCCCACCACAGGGTAAACAACTTTCCCTCAGGTGCCTCGATTTCTGCATCTGTGCCACAGGTACCCTGACAGAAATGGCTTTGTAAAGCATGATCAACTCTTCTGATGAGGAATGCTGCAAAGGAATGCGTAAAAAAAAGCCACCAAAAAGTTGGGGTTTTTTTGGTTTTGGGTGGTGTATTTTTTGGTTTTTCTTTTTGTTGTTGTTAAGGGAAGGCACAGCAAGAAAACACACACAAAAAAAGATTAAGTATTGTTGAAATGTATTGAGCTCAGCTGCAGTGTTATTCACATTATAAAGGATTCTTCATTAGGTGGAGCTTTGCTGCTTGCAGACAAGATCTTCTGGAAAGGGCACCTCCATGGCCAGCTCCTGCCTGCTGCTCTGCACAGCATGGGACCCAGCACAGCACCAGGCCCAGCAAACACAGGACCACCGTTATCAAGAAGTGGCCAACCTGGCTCCCATTGTAGCCAGGTAACGAGGATGAAAGGAAGCCTGAGGCAGAACAAACTCTAATGACCCACGGGTCTATTAGTTTTCTTTCCTCTTAATTTCTCTCTTTTAATGGACAGTGAGTTTGAGGCCAACAAATTGCGGGGAATATTTTCAAAACCTATACAAAAGCCAGGCATATAGAGAGACCCCAGAATGGCAGAAGTTTCAGAAAGAAAAGCAAAAGATGCAGGATTTTGGCAGGGGTCATGGTGACTTGGAGCAGTAGGTAGGAGAAGGGAGCTTGTTGGGAAATGGGAGTTTGCAGTATCAAGCTGGAAGGTTGCCACAGTGTGGACTAATGCTTTGGCAGCTGCAAACAAAATGAAGGAGGAATGCAAGAAGTAACACAAAGAAAAACTGTGAAGAGATATCTGGAAGTATCATGACCTGTGAGGAAAAGATGATGCTAAGTTTGGCAGAGGGAGGATGGTGATACTACTGACAAGGAAGAAAGGGTGGGAAGGAAACAAATTCTGGATAGAGAGATGTGGGAAAGATAAGGCTTTGCTTCTCCCAGTCAGAAACACACCTCAATCTTTATTCTGTCTCAGAAAAACACAGATCAATGATCAAATTTTTCTCCTTCTGTTTTTTTTCTCTGTTTTTAAAGTAGGGGTTGCTGCATAAATTGGGAAGCCTCCTTCACTCCATGTCCACCTCCACCATGTCCCTGCTGCGCCCTTATCCGGAGGAACTGAACCTCAAAGAGAACTGCTCAACCTTACAACTGTCTAAGGTGCAGAAACCTGCAAATAGTCCTGTAGAACAATCTGCCTGATGTTTCATCTGCTTTAATTAAAATGCAAACATGTATTAGTCAGGATCTCTGTCTGGGCTCTGATCCTACAATCTATTAAATTCACTCACCTGCCAAAGCACAGCCAGATTTTTAGCTGCTATAATAAATACACAGGGCCCAAATCTCTTTAAGTCACCTTTCCACCTGTAAAACTCCCACACTACAAACCATTCAAGCCTTGCAGACAAAATAAAAGATGGGAAATAATTTGGGATATTTTTGAAAAAATAATTTTGTTGCACTGTATTCAAAGTCTACTGCTTCCTTACAACTGTTCTCAAGGCCAGTAATAGGACCGCAATGATGATCTCAAATTGTTGTTGTTATTACTGTCCCTTACTGTTCAGGTACAGTAATACTAATGATTCTTTATACCTGCCTGTATCAGGAAACCAGGAAGTTGAACAGAACAACATTTACTACATATATTTTTACTGTGTTGTTTTCAGTTAAATTATTTATGATGCATTGTTTGGGGGTTTTTTCTTCCCCAACCCTGTAATTATTATTTGTCAAAGGTATATATTGCACAGCAAATGGAATTTCTCTATGCTATCACTGTATTTTTTGCAGCAGACAAATTATAGAGAATATATATATTCTGTCTCCTCTTATTCTTTTAAGTTTCTTTGAAACAAGGTGCCTAGTACTGTTGATGCTGGAATTACTGTCAGTGAGTATCAGCACTGGTGATAAACTCTAGCTAGTGTTTTGGTTAGAGGTCATTGGTAATTAGTAGTCATTGTCCTTTGAATTTAACAATGGAAAAATAAACCTTTATAGCGACAGATTAGCCTGGCCATCAAAATTACAGCACTTTAGCACTCAGGAGAGAGGATTGCATGACACACTATCTCCCCGTCTGATAACAGCAGATAGCTAAGAATTCAAATGCGAGATGCAGAAAGCCTGTAAAAGAGTAAAAGGAGAGAAAGGAGAACTAACTGCCCAGATGTTATGTGATACGTTATATTGACACTTCTACACTCCTCTTTTAGTGAGCTGGGCCTTGTCTTGTACCCACTGGAGCAAAGATGGGGCACTACTGCCCGTTTCCGTGAGAGTAGCTTTCAAACCCAAGGTGCTACCGAGTTCCTCTACACCACATCCCCACTTTCTGCAGACTCCTGGCACGTGTGTGCATGACTCTTAGTGAAATACTAATTCTCAACTTCTCCACAAAGTTGTGCAGTTGACAGCTTTGTGCATATTCCTTTCAGTTGCTGCAGGTAAATAAAAGCTATCTCCACCTCGTATCAGTTTACAAATACTGACGTGGATTCAATGCATCCATTGGGAAATCTCCTGGTTTGCATATATCATATGGATATGATAAGGATTTGTGAGAAAATACACTTGGCCCTTATTCCAGGCATTTTTGCAGAATTACTGTTTATCAGCTTATGTGAGAGTTAATAAAGTGAAGAAGAAAACGTTTCTAATTCCATCACAAAGGACAGACAGGAATGGGAACTACTGCCAAACCCAGTAAATACAAGAGATCCTTCTTGATACAACTGACTTTAAATGTATTTTTTGGGCGTGTTTATTTTAGCTACAAAGTCAAATTAACTCAATATTTAAAAAGCCAAAAAACAAACCGCAAACACCCCCAGCCTCTGCTTTAAAATCTAACAGGAAGCAAAGATGAACCAGCCAGACACTGGTACTTATCAAATCTGAAAGAAGGGAGTTGTCTGGCTGGATTAAAACAGATGAGGTTTGTTAGAGTGATGACATTTGTCCTACCGTTGCTGAGGAGAAGAATTTTGCAGCACTTTTTTCATCTATGCTCCTGAGGATGGGAAGATTAGTCCTACCACACAAATACGTGCACACATAGAGAGGCACATTTCCACACATCGGAGATGTTGAAGAGTACTGAAATTTGCATTATCTGCAGTCCTTCCCAAACCACTGCAAACTTGAATACATTCCCAAACCGTGCACATCATTTCCCACTTCTGCCAAGGGAGAGCTCCTTCACTTAATAGTTGACCATTCTGGGCTGAAATATTTCTTTCACTAATTCATAAGATGCAAGTAGTTAACAGCGAGCGGGCGTGCGTGTCTGTGCGTGCGCACGTGTCCATGTGTGTGTGTCATTTATTTTTATTCCCACTAATCCCTCTTTTAAAGCCGACCTGGCAACATCAAATAAATTTACCCATAAAATCAAAGCAGGAAAACAGAAAGTTACCAAACAATATTCAAATTGTTACCAATGAGCCGAACTCCGAATTTCCTCACTTAGAGCTGCAGGGGCACGGAGATAAAATTACAGCGAATTTGCCATATCGAGGGCTATTGTTTTTGGAAATGTTAGTTACTTGCTAACAAGTAACGTTCTAACTTCAGAGCCAAAAGACAAGAAGCCAATCAGAGTCACCGTTCGTAGCTGGAATAAAAACCCTGAATCCCAGCAAATCTGCTCCGTTTTGCCCGGGAGCCTGTCCAGGAGCAGGATTTCTCGAACAGAAAATAACCTCTGAAAGGAAAAGTATTTCCAAACGCGTCATGTGGGACTCTGTTGTTTCTTTTCCTTTTTTTTCCCCCCCCTCCCCTCTCCTACTTTAACGAGAAAGAAAGAAATCCTGACAGCGGGAAGACTTGTCAGGGTTTAGCCATCCATAAAAATGTTTTTCCCCGCGCTCCTCCTTTCGCTCGCCGTCCTGGCGTCGGTCTGTCTCATCTCGCTGCTCTGCGGCCCCAGCCCCCGCCCGCACACCGCCCCAGCCCAGCGGGGCCGGGGCCGCCAGACGGGGGGACACCGGCCCGGGGCGCCGCCGCGGCTGCCCCGCCGGGCACACGGGGGGATGCAGCG
>VYXD01001235.1:1309517-1333496 GCA_013397195.1 Hylia prasina
GCAGCTGCCTCGGGGGTCGCCGTTCCGCCGGCCCGGGCTGACCGCGGAGGGGGTGCCCCGATCCCTGCCCTGCCCGGGGCCGTGCGGAGCCGGCCAGGCGTTTTGTGTGCGACCGCCGGGCCGCCCCGCGACAGGTCCTTCGCCCAGTGCCCCCGCAGCCGGCCCTTCCCCGGGGTCCTTCTCCCAGCCTCCGAGCCCCCGAGGATGGACGCAGTGGCCAAGCGGGGCGTGGGACAACTTCAACCCCGTCCTGTGCTGCTACGAGCGCTGCTGACCCGGCTTTTGGGCTCAGGGACAAACACCGGCTGCGGGTAAAGGCCGGGAATCAGCGTGGTCCCTCTGGGACGGCCGGACAGCACAGCTGCAACGGGTTTGGGGATCAGACTGCGCCTTCCCACACCGGGCTGCGCGGGGGTCCCGTCATTTCTCAGACTGTTCAGAGAACAGCAAACTGCAGCCGGCACTGATGAACAGATGCACTTCGTGCTCCAGAGATTACCTATTAAACCCTCATATTCCCCAGAAGTAAGCATCTCTAGCTATGTGGAGTATTGCATTAGCCGTAATAAGGAAGGGCTGAAAGAAGGGAAGTCAAGTGGCTTCAAGGACACTGGAAATAAAAGCTAGTCATGAAATTTGGGCTCCAGGCAGTGCTAGGAACAAGCGCTGTCTGAACCTGACCCTGGATGCATTGAGGGGTTCCAGTTAAATTGCGCTGTGCCTTTTGAGGTCAATCAATAATTATGATTAAAGATATCATCCTGCTGACATTTTCACCCAAATTTTTTACATTGTAAAACATGACAGCAAGGCTAATGTTGTTTGAGTAGACATCAAAAGCCACAATGCAATTACAGCTCCGCAGCGCAGTTTTATTGAAGCATGTGTGCGTGAGGGCTGTGGTGCACTTGGGAGATACAATGTAATGCCCCCAAAAATCTGTTTCCCGCTTTGGACTAAATCGTCCTCAACTACCAGCTGCTTTCCCGCTGCTTGTCGGGCTTCTCCCACAGGAGACTTCTCGACAGATGAGTGGCAGAAGAGATGCTGTTAATTAAAAATCACTGTAAATATTAATAAAGTACCAATCAAACATTCTAACTCGGTGTGCTTTCAGATTTTATGTCCACAATGCTGCTTATTTTTGACTGGAGACATCACACTGCAAATGTATACATGGACAGTTGTGGGGGATAGGAGGGCTGGGTCGGCGGAGGTGTGGTGTGTAACTTACTGAGGCACAACCAAATTCTGCATCTCTTTCAGGTGTTGAAACCTCTGGCTTCTCCTGCCTCTGCTCAGTTTCTGCTGCCAAAAAAGGGGTGGCAGGACGAGGTGGGTCCTTACTCCTGCCACTCTGGTGCACAGCTTGCTGTGCTATCTCCAGTCTATCTTCATTGGCGGGGATCATTAAAACACCACTACTGCTGCTGGAGTGATCCCAGCCAGCGGGGGGCAGGGAGGATAGCAGCAGAGCTGCTGCCTAGATTGAGCAGCAATCGGTTCCTAAAAGTTTACTTTGACTGAAGCTTCCAGTTAAACATGCATAAATCATTTGTGAAATGACTTAATTGCATCCCTTTTTGTGTGGTGGTGGTTTTGACTGTGCCATATTGAAGCAAAGTCTAACCAACAGAGGTCACACGGGTATATATACACATATATATTACTATATATAGTGTATATATATAGTATATATACAGCATATATATACACTATATATATACTATATATATTATATATATAGTATAGATCATATAGCAGGCAACAATTTTTGCCTGCAGCTATGTTTCCGATCATGCGGCATGCATACATACATGTTTTATTGCAAGAGCTGAATATATGCTGGTGTTACCTGTGGTCTGCTAAACCTTTGGAACTATGGATCTCCTCGGGAGCAATATTCATATATCCTGCCTGTCCTTTCCACTCTCTCCATACACACTTTCAGAGACCAAATCCCTGAGCCCAGATATTCTTCTGCATGGCTTTCAAAGCTGGTGTCCTCTTTGTAAGGCTCCGCTCCTCCTGCCAGGGCTACTCATCACCTGCCACTCCTCTGCACTGCCTGGGCTCTGCTAATTTCATTTATCATTTGCCATTATCTCTCCTCAGTGCCTCATTTCCCATCCTGCCCTTTGTAAAAGCTCTCCCTTAGCCTGCACATTACGTAACTTTCCTTCTCAAATCCTCTCCTGTAAAACATGGACTAACCTTCTTTACTCATAAAGCAAAATCTGACTGGAGTATTCTTCTTATTTTGGTCTGTATTTTGTCTTTTTATACTGGATAACTGTAAAGAAAATCATCAGTATACGGTTATATAGAAAACAGTAAAGACTGGATGTAGCTGTAAAAGGCATGGAAGGGTATTAAAGTCTTTTAGCACTGATACTGTGTAAAAACATGGAATAACATGAATTTTCCACTTGGAGGGAACTGGAAGTTCCTGAGAACTGTAAATACACTGCACTGCTCCAGGACTCCAGTGAAACACTGGCACTGTCCACCACCGAACAAGGAGCAGCTACTACAACAGCAGTGTCGTGTGCCGTACGATGGAGATCCCTCAAACAACTCCAAGTGTGCTGCTGCGGGCGCTAGAAGACTCCTCGCCGCAGTGTCTTGGATTTACTGTGTGAGTTACATTTTCCTCAAGGGCTTTCTCCAGGCAAGGACACAGCAGGCACTTGCCTCTGGCAGCGGATTTTTGGGAACAGCAGCATAGTTGTGGTTCTGTTGCCCGCTTTGCCCGTGCCGGAGCCCTGGAAAGTGAGGGCTGTTCCCGTACTGCAGGGTGGAGTCAGCCATGCGGGGCAGCATTGCCAAGAGGAAGCTGACGATTCAAGCGGCAGCAGTCAA
The DNA here is from genome assembly GCA_013397195.1 of Hylia prasina. Lineage (NCBI taxonomy): Eukaryota > Metazoa > Chordata > Aves > Passeriformes > Sylviidae > Hylia > Hylia prasina. The sequence goes on from VYXD01001235.1 coordinate 1,312,380, forward strand.
CATCTCACTCTCTCCATGGGTGCCTGAACTACGAGCCCAAACCCTGCCAGGATGCCTAGCTCCACACATTTTACTCCCCTTCCCAGGATCGGGCTGGTCCAGCCCCAACTCTTCTAACTGGGGTTTGACTGTTTGATATTTCTTGTGCTGTCTGGAAGCTTGGAGCTTACCCTGCTTCTTATTCACAGGCAGTTTGGATATCGCAGTATACTAACTAAAGTCCCAACTGTTTGGACACATCTGCATCAGGTTTAAAAATAAACACTTGAACTATCAGGGAGTCTTCTTTCCCACATCTTTTCCAGCATCAGTTTCCTGCATGTTTATGGTTTAAGATGCTAATACTCAGAAGAAAAACAGGTGGAAAAAAACCAGCTGCAATCTTGTGGAACATGTTGGTGAATGCATCATTGCAGAGACTGTGCTGTGCAGCTGGGAGGTCTGTTCTGTCACAGAAAAGACATTACAGCTGCTCATCTCACTGCTCTTTGCTTCAGACTCTGCAAGTGAAGTTATAAATCCAGAGAGGCAGAAGGAGTTAGGCAGGCAGGTTTGGAGGTGCATGCCTAAAGGGAGAGAAGGAAAAAAGGGAATCAGCAGTAGAGTGGATGTGTAACAAGGACCACCTGAGAAGACTAAAAACCAAAAGTTCAGAAATATTGGGAGACACAGAGGTGAGCAGGCTGAATGGCTTCATGTACTGCCACCAGGATGGGGATTCTGTCCCTTTTGGTCAGACAACCAGTAGGATTTGAAATTTGTTGTTTAGCTTCATGGAATTTTTCATCCAGCTTTGAAAGAGGTGTCAAGAAATGAATGAGCATACTGTGGTATGGACAAATGAACTTATTCTCGGTACCCTTCAATTACCAGATGAAAAAGATTGCAAAATATTTGGACTGGCCAGGTTACTACAGTTTTCATAAGTGGAAAGGATAATTTCCTATCCAGTACCATAACAAGTTTTTTGTTAGTGTGTGTATGTAAGTACTGGATCAAGTAACTGCACAAGAATGAAATCATATTTTTGATTAAAGATTTTGGGGGCAATTTCTGCTTTGAGCTAAAATTCTAAGGAATTCCATTGAATTTTGTCTTCACCTTATTATACCAAAGCTCCACAGGGTCCCTTGATTTTTTCCTTTTCTTTTGATCCACATATAATGACTTGTCTTTAATTCTCCAAAGCTTTTAGTGCACTAAGATTCAGCTACCTATCTTGTTATTAATGCTGAGTTTGTTCTCTGCTGCAGAAAATAAGACCTGAGATGCTCAGAACAATATGATTGTTGAGATGTCTCTTTATTCCAAGAGATGTGGATCAACCCCAGACTAGCTGAGATTAGTTGGAAGAACAAGATCCTCCAGTTGACAGAGTCTGTTACTTTCACCTCAAAACTATGAGACCATGTGGAGGAAGAAGACAGAGACAACCTACTTGCACTTCTTGTTCCTTTAGCACAGTAATGTTGATGACTCAGTAAAACTTAAACTCTGGAAGGATTCTGTTTCCACCCATTTTAGCCATCACTGGCTGAAACCTGTGACAAATCACCTCCCTGATGTTTGCTTGACCTGGATGAAATATTTACATGCCTCTGGTTCAGCTGGTGTTGATTCAAGAACCGCTGTAACCCCCTGCCTTCACTTCACCTTCTGAACGTCTCACCTAATGTGGAGGAGAATCAGATGAACTCTCAGCCATTTTATCTAAGTCCATTCTTTATCTTACTAACCTGAGCAGTTTTCTTGCTGCTGAGGACTTGCTTGGATGAACAGAGAGGATATGAAAAAGAAACACTATGCAAAGATTCACTGGCAGTAAGGATGAACCACTGTCCTTTGACTTCACATATATACAGAGGTCCCTGGATTTCCCTGAACTTTGGCATCAGACCCAACAGCTATGGCTGAGCTAGAGCAAGTCTTCTGGAAAAAGAGATTTGGAAATCATTAGTGATGAAAAATCCATTATAAGTCTTGCTCAGTTGTTCTGTGGTCAGACATCCTTGTCTGTAAAGAAAAATGGCTTTCTCTGCTCTGAATTTTTCTAGCTTCACCTACTAGCAGTTTGAGCTTGTCTTTACACATGGGACTAAAAGTTCTTTTTTTCTGCATGTCTTTTCCTTTACAACCCATGCTTATGCTACCTTTTCCTTTATACATTTGGCAATGGTCCTTAAATATCAGGTGATTAAATCATCTTAACGGTTGCTGGGTTTCCCTTTGAGTCCTTCCAAAATTTTCAACATTTTTTGAATGATGGACATCAACCACCCAGGTTTCTCAGCTCCACTAGACATCAGGCGACATACACAGAGAACAGCTAACCTTGTATGTCTCTATTTCAACTTGTGGAGATCACATCAGTGTTTCATAATTTTGGCTCTTACTGAGATGAAGCCCAAAATTTATTTAGGTTCTAAGTTAGACTCCCCGTCCTCTCATACCTTGACTTGCAAACATTCTTCACTCCAGCATGTCACCTTACAGACAGGAACAGAGAGTGCAGAAATGTGATGTTTTCTTGAGCAAGGCTTACAAGCAAGTACTGAAATAACTTCCCCATTGCTCAGGGAGAAACTCTACATCTGAAGAACAGTTTAGGCAAAAAATCTGTCAGAACAGCTGGTTCTTTCTTGGAAATGTGGAGGGATGACTTTGAGGTCCTCACCTGCCCTACTGACAATCTAATTACATATTCTCTTCAATTTTTTTCTCTTTCTTTTTCAACAATGCCATAACTTCTGTCATTGGCAAAGTTCTCAGTAACAACTTCATAGATTGTTCAGCATCATTATTAAAAACATAGTTAAATACCATTAGGTCAAGAAATTATTTCTTTGAGCCCTCATTAAAAATCCATCAAGCTGATAAAATTTTCCCCATTTATGGTGACGTTTTCAGACCTAGGAACTAGTCAGTTTTTAATCAATTTAAAATAATACAAATCCAATACAGCTTACATTAATTTCCTAATTAAAATGTCAGGTAGCGTGAAGCTGAATACCTCTGAAAAGTCTGTAATATCAAACTCATTTCCTTTACCAGCTAATCTTTTAATTCAGTTTTAATTTCACCTGATATATTTATTGAGTAGCGGTACATATGTTGTCCTATTGTCTTCTCTTACTCTTTTAGTGACTATGACCTGTTTTAACTGTTTCATTGTTTTACCTGGAACTGTTTTTAACTCTGAAAGACCTCTAATCACCCCACATACTCCATATATCTCAAAATGATAACATAAGATTAATTGTCTTCTGCTTTAATGTTCCTAACCTTTCAAAATCTGTTGAAGTAGTATGTGTTGGTCAGAGCTCACTAGTGCTCACATTTAAAACCCTTGAGAACAAGGAGTTTGATGCTGAATTTTTAAGACCAGGGAATCCAGTATGCAGAACTTTTCACAAGGAGCTATTGACCTGATGATTTCAAAATGTCTTAAGCCAGGGTTTGCGTTTTAACATCACCTTCAGTTATTGTTAAAATATAAAATATGTCATTACCTTGCATTATAAGTAATTTAACTTTTTTTTTTTCCAGATAGTTTTTTAAATCTTTAATTTATTATTCCCAGTTTTATAATTTCTACCTCGTACTGAACAAATAATCGTTTGAACTACATTAACTTCTGGAATACTTAACTCCTTTCTTACTGTTACTTTTTGTAGCCATGGATTTATCCTCTGTCTTAGGTTAAAAATGTAAGATGTGCCCAAAGTATGTATTCTATCACCATCTTCATGAGGTGTTGGAACCAGGTGGGGCAGTGTTTCCCTTATCTTCTGCTAATGGCCCATCAATGCCTTGCCCTATGACTCATAGATAACTCCCTCTGGAAGCCGTTTCTGTTCAATGGGCCATCAAGAGCCCATTAGAATGATATCAGCCCATTGTGAGATGCTCCACCCAGGGGGAGGAGCCAAGCATTCCCACCTGCATATAATCCTGGGTTTAGGACAGCAGTGTCAGCTTTTTTCCCCCCCACTGGATTCACGGAGGACAAGAGCTACCAGACCTTTCTACAAGACCACTGCTTCGACAAGACCATTTCATCTGGACTGCTACTAACACCCTAACTAACAGGGTGTCAGGTTGTATTCTGACTTTGTCAGTGGTATTTTATACAATTGAATTTATTTTATTTTACTGTTTTTTTCTTTTGCTCTTATTAAATTGTACTTCTGATTTGGAGTCTCTCACTGGTTTTGCTTTCAAACCAGTACATCCTCCTTTTTTATTTCCATTATGATTTTTTTCTTAAAATCTCTATTTCTTTTTTGTCTGGTGTGTTTTATAGAATATACTTGCATTCATACTCCTTTAGGGTCTGTTTGTTCTCTGTTAACCAGAATAGCTTCCATTCTCAGTTGGATTGTGGTTTTGAAAGCATCTCCTAGAATGTTTTAAGCAGTTGCTAATTATTATTCCCTTTCTATTCATTTTCTTTCTTTTCAGCTGATTTAGCTTCAAATTGCTTTCAGCTTTGTAAGACTAAATTTCTGTGTTTGGGGTTTTTTGCCTTTTTTTGTGGAAGGTTTTTTTAAATTTATTTTATTTATTTATTTCCAAGAATATGTATAGCTGTTAGAACTATCTCCTGATCACACATCACAAATGAAATTAAGTCATGATACCTTGCAATTAAGCAATCTCTGTAAAGCAATCTCTGTAGTTTAGTGATAGGCTTCTCTACCAGTCAAGACTTAGTCCAACAAATATTTCTTCCATGTTAGATGCTAAATTTTTGAGGCCAGGAAAGCCATCCTTACTGAACAGAACTTTTCAGAAGAAACTGTTGACCTGACAGGGCATCATTCCTGACCCTTTCTGGAAACAGATTTAAAGTGAATCTATAGAGATATTTTTTTCTCTTGGCCACGTTGTTAATGAAGAAGAAGATTTTTGAAATACTGAGTGAGGTCATCTTGCTGTGTTAATTTCAGTTCTGATGTACCTCCTTCTGTTTGAAACTCAGCTTGAACAGTTCCATTGCTCTCCACAAGTACCTGAAAGGAGACTGTAGCAAGGTGGGGGTTGGCCTCTTCTCCCAGGCAAAACTAGTGATGGAGTGGTTAAGCATTGGAGCAGGCTCCCCAGGCAACGGTGGAGTCACCATTCCTGGAAGTGTTCAAAACCCAAGAAAATGTGGCACATTGTGATATGATCTAGTGGGCATGGTGCCATTCAGCTGGAGGTTGAATTTGCTGGTCTTGGAGGTCTTTTCCACTCTTATTGGAAGCTTTGTTTTATCTTTATCTGTCATAGTGCAGCAGCTATCCCTTGTGTATTCTGTTTACTTGGAAGGTATGGTTGCTTGGATTTTCAGATGCTTATATGGTTACTTCATATTCTTGCTCTAGGAAGGGAAAAGAATCGTCACAACAACGACAGGACAGTAATTCCTCCCTCCTCCACCCCTTTTTATTTTTATGGACTTAAAAGCTCATTAACAAGTTTCTCAGAACAGAGACTGCAAAGATATGTTTCACTTTTGGAGAAAGCCCATCTTGGAAGGTCATTTGAAACTCTTATCACTAAATGGTGTCCTCGACTTTCCCTCTCCAGATGAAAAAGTGTAAAGCTGTTTAAAATTAATGTTGATGGCAAACATCTCCTTAATAATATTTTATTTTAAAACACTCCCACAGTTTAAAGAAAGACAGTATATGTGCCTGCCAGGGGAGGAAAAAAGTCATCCTTATAAACTAGACTATTTAAAATTCAAAATATAAAATGAGGAAAAAGCCCTCAGTGATATGACAGACAAGAACATTGTACTGATAAACATATCTTATTTGTTCAGTGCTGGCATTAAAGTAGGATGCACTGAGTAGAAGGGAAAATGCCATCTGTATTAGAAAACTCAAAGTATTTTAATTAAAAACTTGATTTATATGGAACAGATTTATCTGTATTTTTATTATCTGACAGAAGGAAAAAGAACCTCACAAACTTAGAGTTGCTTCAGGCAACAGGGGTCAAGCAGTGCATCATTTTACCTGGTATTTGCTTTAAAACAAGTTGGGTACTGACTGAATATTTTGCTCAGGAATATTTTTTCAGTTCCAATAAGGAGACCACTGCACTCCAATCCACTCCTTGCAAATACGTTGTCTTGGAGATCATGAAGTTATTGCCACTCCATAGGACAAATAGGAACAGTCTGCTTGGAAGTCTGTGCCTTTCAAAGGGAGATGCATTTGGTAATTTATGCCCTGATTTAAAGTTGACTGCAGTTCATAGGAACTACCACCACCAATTTCATTGTTATAGATCAAGTAGTTATTAAATAAAGATTGCAAGACTAAGCATGTGATAAATTCACTCCCCTGGGAAACACCTGGCACCAAATACCAGGCCTCACATTTAATCAAGTTATCAGAGAAACTGAGATACATAAAGATCTCAGATCTGTTCAGTGGCTATTACATATCTGAAATATACAAATCCTAAAGAATGTTTTTATTCCTACAAAAATTTTTAACCCACTCAGTGCCTAGGATGAAATACTTTGAGATGGTTCATTAGTCTTACATTTTCTAGTCTTACCATAAAAAAACCCAAACAGACCAAAAGAGAAATAAGAGGAGAAGCAGCTTTTTCTTATGGAGGAAAGCAGATGAACATTTAAAGATCTGCCACTAAGGCATACCTGTAGGTATACCACTGTATGAACTTCAGACAGAAAAGTGTTTATTCCTTAAGTCATAAAGCAGCTGCTTATTTTCTAGTCTTACACATTTGAATTACACATTTGAGATTATGTACAGTACATGATGCATATACTGTTGCCATTTTGTGATGTCTCTTCATCTTTTCCCGTGTTCCAGACCATATTCCAGAAAAATTTCATCATTCCTTTCACAGAAACATCTGTCCAATTGTAAAATGGACCCCCTTTTTTTTTTTTTTACTGTTTTGTGGCTTCTATCACAAGACTTAAGGGCACCATATTTTACAATCTAACACATTTAGATTCAGTGAAACTCTGTGTTACTGCACACTAATGTAATAATGAGAAATGTAATTAAAGTCACTGCTATAATAACATCTTATCGGAATGCACAATGAAGATAAACTTGCTTATTCCAGAGACTGAGGGCTTATTGCATAGGAAGCAGTTTGTTCTGATGGACTCTTTGATCTACAACCAGTATCTCTGTTAACTGGAGGGGTGAGCAAGGGCTTGGTATATTTTGCCATATTTTCCTTTGGCTGCCAAAGGGAGGATAATTAAAATAAAGGGGGATTCAGGATCAAAGAAATGGAAAAAGTTACGCTGCCTAGTGAACAGGCTGAGGGAAAAAGTTTTCAAAAAGATCTTCATTAGTAAATATTTAGAGGGCACAGATGCTGAATAAACACCTCGTTTAGCTACAGCGTTCAGCAGAACAATTACTATATGAAAAAAATCAAAAGATTCAAAAGCAAAATAAAACTAGGTTGGTGGCTAGTATGTAAACTGTGTGTGGAAGTACCACAACTATGCACAAGGTATCAGGTTTTCTTCATAAAGGGCAAGAAATTACTCTGACTCATCTCTCCATATTTTGTACACAAATGAGACTGGATGGCAACTGAAAGCCTCAGAGAAGGCTCAGAAGCCAGTCCCGGGGAACTGGGTGAGATAGTGTCAGCACACTGGCCCTTGGCACTGTGTATCTCAAACTGGCTTGCCCATAGCTCCAGTCTCTTCCAAAAGAGGCACTAACAAGCACAAGAAAAGAGAGAAGCCTTATTCTGCACGAGGCTTGCAAAAGATGGAGCACAACATTAATTGTTTATTTCAAATACTTAAACACTCAGTGCAAGGGTCCATGTTTGCAGAGTCCAAGTGGAAATTACTCAGCATGCTAAAAAGAAAAAGAGTAGGCTATCCTGCTGTAATTCACATAATTAAAATATTCTGCCTAAATTCATTACATCTCCCCACACACATCAAAGGCTTGTGTTTCCTCAAACTCTCCATTTACATTTAGGGAATCCAGAGTTCTTAAGCTCTTAGAGAGAAAATATGATGTGGTCTGGGCATCTCTGCCTTGGCGTGGATAACAAATCATAATACTGTGTAAAATACCAGGTCCCAGGCAAAGATGCCCAATTTTCAATACATACTACAGCACCACCACTGCTCTGTCACCCTTTGCTGTATTAAGGGCCGTGTGTCTAATTCAGTTTGTACATCAGCCTGTATTGACCTGAGCCTGCATGTGGGCCCACCAGCAGCCCAGCAGTGCTGGAAAACTAGGTTGTAGGTCTTAAGGAGTCAGCAGGAATTTACACCCTAGCTGGCATATTTTTAAAGGTTTTTTGGTTTACTTGCTTTTTGAAGGTTGTGTGGGGAAGTCCTTAGAAACAGAGGTCTACCTAGAAGAATGGCACTTGTGATGTGAATGGGCAAGGGCCTGCTGTGCCACTGTTGGCATTTGGATAGGGCTGCCTTTTTCCTCTGTGGCTTTGGATAACATTGATGAAAGCTTCATCAGCATCTGTGAGGTATTTGCTCTCTGGCCTGGCAGCCTCCAGGTGATGGAAAATGCAGGTGGAGAGGCAGCAGTTTAGGGAAATAAGGACTTGGCCATCCCCATGTGAAAAGAGCAGCAGCTGTGGGCTTTGGGCCAGTAATAAAAGTGACAATCATTGCAAAGGTGCCCTGAAAGGAAGGAAGAGCCAGCAGTAATGCTTGTGTGGGCTGCTTGCACTGGGACTGACTGGACTGTGAGTGCAGCCTTGTGGGGCTTTGCTGGGAAGAGACAGACAGGGAAGATGAGGGGGAGTCACTTAGTGCCTGTTGTACGCTCTTGTATCATGCCCCTGAGACAAGTTGCATGATCAAGTTTTAGAACAAAAGGTGGTTGCTATTTGCCCTTTATAGCCCAGCTGCACCTACAGCTGGGATGGTTTTAGGTCAGGGATGATAATGTGAAGAGAGTGAGGGTAGGGGCCAGGGTGTGGTGATGTTACCCTTTGGTCTCTGGATGTCAGGTCCAATCTTCTCCTTGGCTTAGGGGGCTGTGTCCTGGCTGACTGTGTGACGAACAATGTCAGGACTCTTCTGGTGGGGACACCCACTCCAAAAGCTGGAGCCTCTCACCCGGCTCACATTCTTCTTGGCTGGAGCAACCTGTCCCTTCAGGTTTCTTTAATGTAATTTGGTATTTCCAGTGGGTTGGTGCTATTTATTGGAGTATTGTACTGTGTATCTTGTGAAGACAAGACTTAGGACTAACCACTATAAACAACTATCGCATAGTTCAGGGGATGAAGAAATGAGCATACTTTAGAAAAGTTTTCTTGTTCAGTATTTTCCCATGATACTCCCAACCTAGGTTTCTCTACCAGCAGTAACCAATCATTCTGTGGCATTTAGTCTTATGCTACAAAACACTGGTTTCCCAGTTAATTCTCCCTCTTAGTTAAGAGTTGCAGGATAGATCTCATTTCCACAACATGGGTGTAAAATCCCTTTTTTTTTACAACTTTGATGAATCAGAGCAGCTCTCCTTACCTGCCTTAGCCCCTCAGTTGAAAGCTGTTGGGCATACGAGGTGGAGTGAGCACCAGACCATCATCTGAGGAAGGCCGGAAGTAGGGCTGTGTCACAGCAACATAATGGCTACAACAAAACGGAGCAGACAGGTTTTGGATCCTGCTTAGCTTAAAGGAATATAATCTGTGGTACTTTCTTTCTGAAACCGTCATTGAGCTGTGGAAAAGTCCAGCATGTGGCCACTGGAATATATTGGGCCACTGTTCAGCAAGGAGTTCAGGACTCCTGAGGACACAGACAAAGTGGAGAGGGACACACCCTCCGTTTAAACATAAAATGTGAGAATGGGAAGTCTTGGTTCTTGTCCATGTGCTGGTAACTGCTTCACAACACTTGCCTGAGAAGCAATTGAATAAAATGCCTCTGCAGTACTGGAAACAAGACAGAGGACTTCTTTCCCAAGGGGATATTTAAACTTTTCATTGGAAAAGATTTAAACTTGTCATTTGACATATTTTGTCAGCAATGATTTTATTACTCAGTGGCTATTAATCATGGGCCTTACTGTGGCATTCATATTTCAAGTCATTAGCCTTTTATTTTCTGGCAAAAATGTAGTAGATCTGTGAGAGTGACCGTTCCCTGCTGTTGAGAAAGCCGTGGCATCATAAAACTTGAGAAGCCTTGCACTAATGTCATCAATCTACTAAATGACAGCTATATTTGAAATATTGTGTGCCTGTATTCCTCACAATGGAAAGCAAAATACTGGTAGCACTGCCGTGTTGTGGCTCCACACCAGCAATTTGGTGAGTTCCTTGTGTGAAACTACTTCCATGCTGCAAACCCTTCTTCTTCTTGAAGGTCTGCTCCCTCAGACTTGGTGGTGCTTATCAAAAAACGAATGGTGTGTTGGCCACACTGCATTTTGTTGTCAGGTTTGCATCCTAGCAAAATGACAACTACATCTTCTTTTTTTGTTTGTTTTAATTACATTATCTCTCATATTTGAAATACGTTTGCCACTGACTTTACATCCAGTGAATGTTTCCTGCAAGTTTTTTTTGCTGTGTTAAGCAAAGACCTGTGAAACCTGAGTCAATTCATTTTGAAGTTCTTTATGGTGATACTGATTACAAAGACAACAGCCATCTTACGAGCATTGCATACTTTCATCTGTCCTCTTCTTTGAGAATGAAGAATTAATCTCTACAGGACGCAGTCCCAGTTAGTATGGGATTCAACCCTGAATGAATATAAATACAGATTAAATTGGGGGAAAAATGTTCACAAGTCTGCAGCAGCAACATGGAAAGAACAAACCTTTTGTAGAGCTAGGAATTTCCTAAGAAACTTTAAAGTCCTTGTAAATTATTATCTAGGCACAGCTGAGAACATCAGTCTGCATTCCTGCTGAGTTTTCCTAACTCTTAAATATCTGAGTGCAGCAGTGGCTTTATGAATGACCATTCTGCAATTTTTTTCCCCAAACATCAAACAGCTAGCTTGATGGAAAAATAAAAGCTCTTGCACATTGCTTGAACTTGTGCAGTGATATCATCCATTAGATTTGTACTTAGTAGCAAAGACAATATTCTCCCCAAAGTAATCACAATGCATAATAAAGCTTCTTTAAAGTGGGGAGTGTAATTGCCTGCTGTTGACTGCACACCTGCAGAACTATAAGCCTAATGGTTGCATTGGTAGAGAAATCTCAGGAGGAGAGGAGCTAAAACCCCAGGATTTTTAGTGCAGCCTGCAGGCAGGGTAATTGGGGTCCCAGGTAACTGACAAAATGGCTTCATATTCACTGTGAATGTTTGCTGTTCACAGCGAGGAGCTTCTATTCCAACATATTAAAATCTTTTGTCCTACCACTGGAAAATGCAGTAGAGGTTTTTTGAGGGTAATTAAATTATCGTGCCCATCTTCCAGATTAGGGGTAGACTGATCTACTGTATAATGTTGAGTAAATAAGGAGTAGCCAGGAATAGAAAGAATGCTTCATTATTTTACAACCCAGAGAAATCATTACATGTGAAATTAGATTCCTGAAACCATGCAGGTCTGTTCAAGGCACTCCTGAAATTCCTTTGTGATGGGCAAGGGTGCACACAGCAAGATCACTCTTCCCTCACTACTTTCTCCAAAACCTTGTATTGGAGGGAGAGCACCCATGGTTTCAGGGAAAGGAGTGGGCCTTACACTGAATTTTCCTTCCTTCAGTCAGTATAAGATAAAACCCTGTTCTCTTGCCTCTGAATGATTGTTCAGGGGTACCTGAGAATTGACCCTGCATTTGGGACTTTGTCATGATCCTGTTCTACTTTCTGGAAAAGGAAATGTTCAGGATGTGAAGTTAGCTCTTCCCTGGTTGTCATGAGGCTTAGGAAGGCACTGGCAAGTTTGTAAAGGACAAACATCACACATGTAGACCAAATGGTGAGTAACATCTCCACTCTGCAGTATTTCTGTAGGATCTGACAAATCACAGCATTCCTTATTCTTTGTTTAATACTTAAAGATGAATGGCTCTATTAAGTTGTCTAGCTCTATTTATTCATTTTGGTAAACAGACTTTTTCAGTAATTAATTTGTTTGATAAATGAACTGAAAAGGCCCAGATTTCTTCTGCCATGGGACTCCTAAATACAGATATGAGTGTGGGTGCAAGAATTTCAGAGGTGTCATGGGAATTGAGGCAATACATGAAAACATGAATAGTGCATGCAGAAGTTGCTTAAATCTCATATGTTCTTGTGCAGTCAACCATTCTTTTTTTTCTAGCAAATATGGAAATGCAATTGCTTGCTGTCTCCTTTATGAGAATAATTTTTGTATTTGTCCTTTTTGTAGTCCCCTTGCAGTACTCCTGCAGAAAATGGACTATTTTTAATTCTGTTCCTGTTGTTATGAAGCATTTTACTGAGAAAATAAATTGTCAAGAATGGTAAAATTAGACATAACATCAGAAAACATTTTTGTTGAGACTAGAATTTTACTATTTGATTGAAAACCAGCAAAGGGTGTTCTAACCTCATCTGTGTTTTCATCTTTCATTATCACAAAACCTTCTACCAGGGCAGAACCTGGCCAGACTTGTAAAACAACCAAAGGGAGAGCAGACACAGTTGATTACCACTTCCAAAATGTATGACTTGGCTTAAAAACTGGAAGATGGCCATGGATATGGTTTTGGGATTTTGGCAACAAGATATGGAAGTTATCAGCAGTTCTGTTGTTGAGACCTTAAATGGCAGACCTAGTCAGCCAAAAAGAGTTAGAAATTCCTTGTGGTTTTGACCTTTTTCCTAGTGTGACAGCAGATGATTGAGAGTACGCAGTGGGTAGTTTATGAAAGCCTGTGCAACTCAGGCTGTAGTGTGGCTACAGGGTGAAGCCTGTCCTTGACATAATTAGCTAAACTTTTCTCTGCTCTACAAAGATAGGAAGATAGGGATTAGTCCCACATGTGGAAAGCTGCTTTCCAGAGACTAGGCAAAGTGAATTGGCCAAAACTGTTTGCAGAACTCCATGATTCTTCATCATCCTGTGGTTCAAGTACCTCTTCTGATCTCTAGTCCAAAAGCTGACACTCAGTATTTCCCTTTGTTTTGGGAAACAAAACATTCCCATTGTAATGGGATCTTTACACAGCTCCAGAATAACTCCAGATGAAACACCAAAACATGGCAAAAACCAGATGGGAATGCCAGAGCTCATGTCACCTCATTCTTCAAGAATACTGCACAGAACGTGCCAGCAAAAAAAGGCTTGGATTCAGTCTAGATATTGAATAAAATATAAACAACAAATTGATGAAAATCTGATGGAGAAAAGTGATTTTTGACAGCAGAGCATGAAGAACCAAGGAAGGCACAGCCTCATACAAAGGGATGCACCTGAGGGGGAATTAAGGTCATGTAGGTAAAAAGGATCACCTGTGGCTAAGCCATTTTGGAAAGATGTTTGCTTGGTTTGCAGCTGTTTCTTGAATACAGGAGAGTGTTCTGGCACTTGGAAGACTAAGCACAGAAGTGGGACTGGAAAACTTTTGTTTGTTTCTTTTTTACACCAGGTAAATATCTAATTATGCAGCCAGGGCAGTTGAACAGATCCATGAATGAAAAGTTAAGTAGATTAGAAAACATCGAGGGAAATGGAGGCTAGTTAGCCCTTTCTTTTCTGATGGATCTCTTAAATGAAATCATATTCTAGCACACCCCTCTCAGCTATGATCTCACAACTATTACTAATGCTTGCTCATATGAAAATATAATTTCTTTCCCAGTAAGAAACAAAGGTTTGTCTGTAGCCTCTCCCCTGAGCCTTGATGACCCCTTGGGCTTGTGTGCTCAAGACTCCTTTATGTGCTGTTGGGTAATGCAATAGGGATGACTTGGTAGCATCCCATTCTTAACCTCTGAATCTCTGTCCCAAAGAGGTAGATAACTTATGGTCCAGCTGGCAGGCTGCAGCCTCCAGCAGTGCTGGAACACTGCTTTAATTCATGCTCCTTGAGCTATTACAGACGTGCCACTGCATCCCTAAGAAACACACATGGATCATAAATAAGGTTAGATGTTATTTTAAGTAATAAACACCAAGATACAGAAATTTCATTGCAGCCTTCTGTCTTCGTCTGTCTCTTCATTTTGACTATTTTTAGTTTGCAGTCAGCATTATGACGGTGAACTCAAGGAACACTTGGACAATAGGTACATAAATAATTATGGATAGGTCTCCAGAGCCTTAAACATTAGCAGAGAATTCAAGTTAACTACTGGCTGGTACTATTCCATGGCTTGGAAATACAAGCTGTACTTACACATATTGCTTTAATTTTATTTCCCATGGTGAAAACCTAACCTGGACATTAATGGTGGTGGAAGGGTCTGCACAGAAGGTTTGAGAATTGCAGACTGATGTATTACTGAACACAATTCTGCAGAACAAACTGGTGCCATCTTCTATGTTTGTCTGCTTATACTTCACAGCAGTGAACTCTGAGTACTTCACATGGGCTAAAATGGATTAAACCTGTGTGATTACTCATTTAAGAGTTACCCTGCCTTGTGATAATGCTGCAGTGTTGCTGAAACATGTTGGAGATATTAGCTGCTAGAGCTCTCACAGAAAACATATTGCACATCAGCAGACATGCCTGAGAGTAAAAAGAAAGATTTTTACTGTTTTTCCAATTGATATCTAAACTGTGAATGAAAAAAATACCTTGTAAGAATAAAAGCAATATGTGTATCAAGGGAAACTGCATGGCTATTGCTTTGGGTTAGTAACAGTAAAGGAAACTTGTGTAAACTACTGAACATTTTCTAGTAACTTGATTTTTTTGGCATGTGTTTTTCAGAGGACTCTTTAATATTGTCACCTTTTGAAAAAAAATCTCTTGTGAAGTATTAGTAAAGTGGTGCAGAAAAGTATTTTTATGCAGATATAAATTTTTTTAAAAAAATTGAAATCTATATTTATAAAAACACTGCCCATGCAGACATTGCTGTTGGTAAGACTGCTGCAGAATTACCATATAGATTTTCTCTATTTGTTTTTATTTTCTTTTCACAGTCTGTGAAAATACTTTGTTTTGAGTCTTTGGAGAGCTAGGTCAGGACAGTGAGTAATATAGCAGACTTTCACCTCCTGCAGGTCACCCCTGCAAATGCAAGGCTAGGAAGAAATAGTAAAAGTTAAGACTCCACTGAAATACAAATAAACGTATCTCTGCAACTCTACAAAGAGAAGCATGAGGACAAGTTAGGCAGAGCACTGGTTTGAATGACAGCCTCAGTGATCAGGGAGGCTCTTTGTTTATATCAGAGGCACTTAGTTCTCCGCACAGTCTCTGCAATTAAGCAGGCCTGCATCAAATGTGTATCAAACAGGTTTTTTCCTACTAGGAATGACTGAAACATTCTACTCAAACCTCCCATTTCATATTGTATCACTACATAAAATCAAGTGGGGTCTCTGGAACATGTCAAGAGCCAGAGTCAGATCTTTCTTGATGGAGCTCAGTAATTCAAGGTCTCATTTTGAGAAGGCAAAAAGACCTCAGGTCTTGTATAGGCTTAAAAAGGAGGAAATTTAATTTGCTTTTCCTGCCCATGGAAAGTGTACCAGCCTCCAGGTGACAAGTCAGGCTACAAACTTGTGGTAGGTTCACAGCTACCAAAAAGGGAAACCCTCCTTTTGCTGCTGCTGCCTGCTGGACCATGCAGGGAGTCATTTTAGATCACGGAAATGCTAGAAAACTATCTCATAAGAAAGGGGAAAAAAAAAGCAGCAGATGTAGAAGATGGCATCCTGCCATTCTAGTGAGCTGAACCGGCTTGAGGAAGACTTGTAAGCAGCCCCAGAACATGTGCAGAGATGGAGCAGGAATACTCCTCTTTATAGCTCTGCACAATTAAACCAGTACATTTGCTTCTGAAATGGAACCCAGAAGAATCTTTCCCTGATTCTGGGATCGCTGTGCAACCATTGAGGTGTGCTGAGCCTGAGGGAACACACAGGAGACCACAGCAAAAATCTAAACCCAAGTGTGCATCTAAACCATGCTTTTTTAGAGCACGTGTGAGGTGAGTCCTGCTCTCCTGTTACTGCCTGTGTGTCTTGTATTTCATAACCTGCAAATAACTGCTTAGGAGCTGAGTATGCTACCCAGAAGACTTCTGACTGCTACATGAGTGACAAAAGGCAAAGCCAACTATCTTTCTCCACTAAATTAAATCTTCCATTTCACTCTGGCTTTCAACCTCAGCCTGATCATTCTCCTTTTCTATTTCTCCCCATTCTCCTTCTATCCCAGTTGGGTCCTTCTTTTATTGCAGTTCAGCTTTTATCCCCCCTGCAACAGAATGCATCACGCTACGCCTATAAAAGCAACCACTGTAGGTTCCTTCCAACTCAGAATATTCTCTGATTCTGTGAATCCACACTGTAGCAGGATTCCTGAGGAGCTGATATTTTATTCTAGTAATGGCAATGAGGAGTCGTGATTGATTCTGCAGAAGTGACAGACATGTATCTGGACAAGGTAAGAGAATAAAGCCTGTGAAGTCAAACTGAATATATTTTTTGAGAATTTATTCCAGCACTTTATAGAAAACTGAGGTAACTCTAACAGAAGGAAAACTCAAGTCATTATTACAGAAAGAATAAGAAAAATCACCAGTGAATTCACATGTCAAAGTACAACCATACACTGTTCATTCTTTGAAGTTCTCCAAATTTGTACAAGTTTCAGAAAGACAGACTGGCTTAGTTTGTTGGCAATTCACAGCTGCTTTGAAAGCACAAATGAAACTGTTACTGTACTGTAATGCAGTGTGACATTAGTATGAAGGAGTCAAGACCCACCCTCTGTCTCTGATCTCATTTGAAGCATGACAACATCAGGCTGGCATTACTAATGCACAGGTCCCCAGTGTACACTGGCTCTCACTTTCGCATGCCCTGAGCTTTCCATACCCTTTTCACTACAGATCTGTAGATGTCAAGGACTCCCAGCCTTGAGCATACAGTAGTAAGTATGTATGAGCAAAACACATTTATAAAAGACATTTTAAAATTAAATGTGCTTTCTCTTGGACCTTCTGCAGTCTGGAAAAGATCTGCAGTTTGATCTCAGGAATTTCAGCTTCGGACAAAAACATTTGGAATGTCAAGGGACTACTGGAAGTCCTGAGAACAACTTAATGAACATTACTGTTATAACTCAGTAAAAATCCATTAGTGTTTCCCACAACATTGAATCTAAACATGCATCAGCAGTGTGAATCATGAATGATAATTCCAAGTTGCAATATAGCCTAAAATTTCCAGATATAACAGAAACAAATGGTTGTGGTCATTCACAACAGAACATTGCAAAATGTAGAACAGAGTGCCTCTTTTTAATATGTATAAGGAGATTCCAGATGTATGAGAAAAAGCAGATATATTTATTTGAATGAATTTATAAGACATGTTAAAGCTACTATTTAATAAAATAAAATCCTGATTACCATGCAAAAAATCTTTTTGGAAATGCTTTTTTTCAAAACGTAGAAATTCTCTGCTGACAATCTTACAAAACACATACAAACTGCAAACTGAAACATACAAGAGGAGCAATGAAGAATTACCTCAGCTTTCACCACCACTTCATTTGATTGAAACTGTTCTCATTCCATTAAACATAATAATATATTTGGAAAATGTAAATAACCTAATTACATTTTTTTGCTTCAAGCTTCCAGGCACCAGTCATATATCGCAGTCGTATAAAAAGAAGATCCCTGCCCATCTGCAGCCAGCTCCAAAAGGGAACTAACTTAGAACCTGTGATTAATGAAGAAGAAAATCAGAACAACATTGTTAGAAAAAAAATGAGCACTGGTAAGACACACATTTAAGCAGTCATGAACCTCTGTATTCTCAGCACACTCAGCCCCACAACCCAGATCTTAACATTAAAAAAATTGTATTTTTAAAGCAATTGCTTTAGTAATTACATTATGCCATAGGTGGGACTCTCTAGTTTGCAGGCAGCACAGTAATTCCTTGTATGTGACAAGATGCACAGTGCTCTCTGTGACAAGGCTTTGTTCAAGTAAATAGGAACCTGAACACCAATCATTAAACAAATAATTTATCTAGCAGCTTTGGAGGAAAGGACCACCAGCTTGTCTCACAACAATAATATGAAGGTGCCAATCTTCAGGCAAGGCAAGGAACCCATAGTACAAAACCAAGCCTTCTACCATCTCTGCTAATATTTGTGTTAGGTGCAATGTACACATGGAACTCCACTGAAAGGAAACATTTCTAGTAAAGCTGGCCCAGGACATTCTCGTCTTGCACCTTTCACCATTACTACAGTTATTATGAATTCTGTTTTTCAGGTGTTGTGCTGAGGAGATTAAAAAAAGATAAAAAACATGAAAAGGGTAAAAAAATAGAGGAACTGCCTTTGATGGGGGGGAAGTGAGCTGAAACAAGCAGTACTTCTTAAGCTGGCTCTGCACTGAGGTATTCTTCCCAGTAACTCAGTGGCAGAAACCTCCCTACAGGTATGAAACTGCATCACATCTTAAGAGGAGATGGTGCTCCAGAGTGAGCCTTAATAGCTGAGAATTTTGGAAGGCAAGATATAGTGAAATGGAATTGAATCAGAAAGTGATGATGGTCAGACTCCCTGCATAGTATTTTACAACTGCACTAATTTATTAACACCATACAGCAAGAGGACATGCCAAAGTAGTGTTTTGTCCTAGCAGTATAACTCATTACTTTTATCTCCAGTGGGACTGCTGAGTTTCTCTGCCACCCCTTCACCTACTCTTTCAGTATCAAGCTATGGCAGCAGGCTGGCAAGGACATGAAATTCAAAATTTGTATGGAAACAAGGCTGTGTGCTACCAAAATCAGGGCAATAACCTTGTACATGTTATTCTGGAGTGATATGTCAGGAATATTCTAAGAACATGAACTATCTCCCTACCTTCTATTTCAGTCCAGTTGACAGCAACTTCCGCTATAGGTATTTTCAAGCGCTGGGCTATATAAAGAAGTTCCACATCAAACGCCCTGAAGAAGAGGAGGAAATACCAAATATAATCACACATATTCCCAGAAGAAAGACAGTGGAAATGTTAATCAAATGACTGTTCAGTTATGCAGTTGATACCGATGCTCTGTGGGTCAGATAGACATGAATGGGAAATTAATTCTCCTGACTAAACATCTCAGAATACAGCCAAAATACAGACAACAATAACAATGTTTCAGTGTCTCCTGTTTTTGAAGGTATAGATCACCCTGTGTTCAGCCCACTGCTTGCTTTTTATTCTGTCACAATCACAATTTAAATATTTTTGGAGACCATGAAGACCAAGCAGTCAAATGTACAGTGTCACTCCATATCTCTAGTAGTCTCATCAAAGAGGACATCTTTTACTTTCTCAGTCAAGGAACTCAAGGTGGCAGCACAGAAGTGAGAAATTACTTATGTTACTGTGCACAACAGTATCCAAACAACAGTTTGGCGACCACTTAATGCACAACACAAAAACCCTCTTGTGAGACTTGTTTTTTTTTGCTGGCTCAATTTTTTGCAGGTTGCACGGCAAAATGAATTGGAGCAGTGATCCTGCTCTGTCAGGTGCTCCTTCCTCCTCACTTTGTCCAGAATACACCTTAATCCTCTCAGTTCTCTGCACAGAGCATTGGCTGTGTGTTTCATTCCTGTAATGCATTCTCAAGTGGGCCTTCAGCCTCTGAAACACCAGACTTTTGACATTCAACAAGTAGTTTGGCAGCTTTTAATGCTCGTTTAGGAATCAGCATATGAAACTGCCAGTAACTACTATTGACAGGGTTGAACACGAATCACAATTATGAAGATTCTGGTGATTTGTCTTAAATTTTCATTGCTAAGTCCAAGACAGTTTTCTTTTGATATGAAAGAAAATCTTTTGCCACTGGAGGAAATGTGTGCAATAATAAAAAAAAATAAAAATTCATCCATGCTTGAAGGGTTCCTTGAATTCATGTCTTTGGTACTTCCATTTAACACTAGAGAAACGATGAACCAGAATAGACACGGTGATCAAGAGCAAGCAGAAGACACACTTTAGCAAGTTGCTTGCCAAGTTCAGATGTTATTTCCTTCTACTTCAAGCCACCTTCTCCTTTTAAGCAGTGCATGTCTGTAAAACTATTAATAAATGCACCAACAACAGCAGTCCACTTTGAAATGTGCAGGTAGGTCTGACACACACAGGTAGGTTCCCACTGAAGTACAGACCACAGCAGGCTGGCTTGCTGCTGGAATCACGGGCACACGCACAGACCTGAACTCGCGCTCTCCGTGCACGTGACAGAGAGCTGCTGATTCCACACGGGACACCATTCAGACAAGCAAAGGCACCACAGACTGATGTTATCTACAGAGACTACAGCTATTGTATACAGGGAATTTAGAGCTACTGTGCAAATCTGATTTTGATTAGGTCACAGGCCTTCTCCTTGTCACAAAAAAATTACAAGAATAAATTATTTTTTACCTAGTGAACTAACTCTGCTCCAAGCAGCCTTGTCATTTCACTGCTTTCTTTACATGAGGGTTGAATATTATTTTATTAATCACTCCATGGTCTCTTCTACTGAAAAGGTATTATTTAATTTTTTGCTGACCTTTTACATTTGTAAGCCAAAAACCCAGCATATTCACCTTTGAATGTTTATGAATCATGCATATTAAGACTAAATCTAATTTTGTAATACTTACTACTTAAATGACTAAAAATCTTAAGAGATGCAGAATAATTGTCTGATGCATTAGATTGTATGAGCTGCTCTGAAAGTATTAACTATTAGCCTAGTGAACTAATAGTTATTTGCAGTAATTCCTGTGGACAACTGATTACTGGAATGTCAGCACATACATCACAGAACAACAACATTAAATAGTTCTGTGAACTACTGGGTTCAAAGTAAGAGATTAAAAGCACAAGAATTAATCAGGTTGAACACTAATATTGTTACATGTGGTTGCCATTTGGGTAACAGTGAACATATCCTGAAATTAAAAAAAAAAAAAAAAAAAAAAAAAAAAAAGA
>VYXD01001236.1:0-29506 GCA_013397195.1 Hylia prasina
TTAAAAAAAGACTGGGTGTGGCATTCGGTGCCGTGGTTAATTGAGGTGTTAGGGCTGTGTTGGACTCGATCTTGAAGGTCTCTTCCAACCTGATGATTCTGTGATTTTGTTACTCAAAAGATTTTATTTGTTCAAGTATGATTTCTGGGAAACAAGTTTCTCCACACTTGGAAAAGTTGTAAATATTTTACATTTGAATAAAATGACGAACAGGTAGTAGATTTGTAATAATTACAGGCAATAGAATCTGTATCAGCTTCAGCTAAAAAAACTCTTTCCCTGAAGGCACCTGACAGTTCATGCTTCCCACACCCTGCTAGTTAAAAGAGGAAACAAAGCTTAAACAAATGTAACTAGCCAGCTTGTCTGCAGGCCTTTGTTTCACAATCTGTGACCAGTAATTCATGCAGCTTTTCACACCTCTTTTAAATGAAAGAAGGTTTTAATCTTAAAGGAACAAGTAACTGAATGAAAAGCAATGTTTAAGCAATGAAACACTGTCCATGGATATCTGTTTTGCACAAATCTAGTCCAGATGCCTAAGATCATGTGTGCAGTATCAATCTCTTTATCTGCCTGTTCTTCTACAAATAATTCTCATTTTCCTGACAATACTACTTTTCTAATCATTTCAATTGTCTGAATTAATGTCTCCAAGCCATTGAATGAAAATACATCATTATGAGCTAGGCTTGGAAGGAATATTTTCTCAATTAAGAATGTGTGCATTGTTTCTTAGCCTAACAACCGGGAGCTCCAGTTACTTCACATAACAATAGCCTCATCCTAGCTTCTTTAACTTGCTATTGAATTACAGTATCATGTATCCAGCAACACAGTCATGTGGACCATAAAATGGTGCAATGCTACACTGTGTGTTTTGTACTCCTCAGTTCAAGCATAAACTAAAGCCATTCCTACTTTCAAGCCATACACTGTTTAAACACTTCCTTCTCACATGAAATACACAGTGATGTGCAGCTGCACAACATTTACAGTACTGCCATTAACCTGGTGATGTACATTGTAAGAATCACTAGGTGACAGAAAGACTTTAACATTGTTTACAGGCCAATAACACCAGTTAACTTCTATAATTTTACTATAACAGGTATTCCTCCACAGATCAATTAACTGTCTCCACAGGATTTAAATGGTAATTTTACAAACAGGGAGTAAAGATGATGTGTATTTAAATATATCATATTCTCAACAATGCCAAAAATACTTTCTGTGTGTCAAGAATGATCTTTTCCAGTTTATAGAGATTAACTGTTAATTGATTAGAAAGCTGACAGTGCATTTTCATACACTAGAAATTACATTCTTTCTTAGAAATTCAACTACAAGTTACTTTAGATTTCATGTTACTTTAATCCATGGTTCCAGTTACAGAAGAAAATGAAAGAATTGAAGTAACCTGCACCAAGAAATACATTACTGAGAATCACTGTGGATTGGACAAGTATTTATGCTACAGAAAGCTTTGACACTATGTAACTTGTAGTGTAACAGAATATAAATTAAAAGGGAAATTCCAATATTTTCAAAAGTCGTATTTCATTTGGCCCTTCTGTGCCTGTGTCTTGGTCACAAATGGCAAAAGAATCCTCTGACATTCACTGCTTCAAAGATACCCAGCTTGACACAAAGTATGGCTAGTAACTAACTAGTTTAAACTCCAACTATGAAAATGTTCTTAGAAATGGAAGACAGACACCCAGAATACTGATGCAAAAACATAGACCAAAGACATTTGTACTTTCTTCCCATCTTAAATGCCCAAACTTACAGTCACTTAGAAATTTCCAGGCAATATTTTCTGTTTCAGGAAACGATCAGTCCATCACCCAAAGGAGTCTAAACATTAGGTTAGTTTGTCATTTGTACACAAATGACAAACTAACCTTCTTTTAAATTTGACTGAGGAATGTGTCACCGTACTTCTTCTCTGAAAGTAAATGGTGCTGCTCAGAGAATACAATTCTTTTCTTAAACATGCCTAATGGTATTTTAACTCTGTCTGTAATAAGGTAAAATAAAGTAAGACTATTGGATATATAAGTTGATCACCTACCCAAACACGGATGAATTTTTCCTAACATAGTGTACAAAAATAACATCACTTGTACACATACTACAAAATACTGGCAAAAAAAGAGAAGCAATGTTATCAACGTACTATATTTGTTTATCTCCTACACAGTAAAAAAATCTTATATTCTGCTCATTTTGTAAGAGCATGGGAACACTCTTAATGGACACTGTTACAGTTTGCTAACAAGGATTGAGGAAAATACAATATAGCCCGTCATGCTTTACTGTCTCATGTTTAAGACATCTAACAACAACAAAAACAAACAAACCAACAAACAAAACAAAAACCAAAACAACAACAAAATCAACCCATACTCCCTCACCCCCTTTCTCCACTTTGGAAGACTAATTTCTTTTTAGCACCTTTTGCTCAGATCACACCTAGATAACTTTGTCCAGTTCCCTCCCTTTAAGAAAAATGTAGATAAAGAGTGAGTTCAGCAGAGTGTTCAAGGCAGTCAGAGAAAGAGCATAAGAATACTGAGTGAGACGAGCACATTTAGCATGGAAAATGTTTCAGCGGGAAACCAACAGCACTCCTATGCTACTTGAGACATTACCAAGAGAACTGAGTAAGAGTAGTGGTGACAAAAGGGTGAGAGACAGTGGTCATTCATTGAAATACAAGTGGTGGAGATGGGACATAAGAAGAAATATTTTTCTCCATGAGGACAGACTGGCCTCATTGGAACCACAGCCCTGAATTATTCTTTGATCCTATAAAACATACAAAATAGCTGATCTTTACATAGCAGACTTATATACTGAAAATGGTAAATTCCACAAGGTTTAAAAGCCGGTAGATTTTCCCCATCCATGATTACAGAAGGTGAATTTTGATGCTCTTTAATTATGGTACACATTAACTTTTATAAATTCAACTAGTTAGCAAAAGAAGACAAATTGAAAGAGATTGGTTGTATTCCAAGGTAAAATGCAAGAGTGATGGTTTAACAAATCCATAAGCTTAAAGAGTAGTATATTCTCAGAGGAAGAATTAGGAAATATTTTTTCCATAGTACTGATAAAGAGTCAAATCACAAAAAGCAAAAAAATCCCAAGAAAACTCATCAGGCCTAGTTAGAATACTTCACTTGACTTCTGAGCATCAGATCTGATGGTTTCTCCTCAACTAATTTAAAACCTATCAATTCTGAACTCCAGGAAATTTCAACATTTAAACGTAGTGGTCAACGTGCATTGTATAGTTACAATAAACTAGAGTGCAAAGACATAGGATTTTTCCTCCTACATGGAAGACTTTTATTGTCATGCCTTCCTTTTTTAGGCATTGTATTAATGTAATCATAAATTGCTCAGAGTTTTAGTAGTCATTTAGTCTAATACTTGGATTAAAACTTTAGTCATACCCTATAAGCAGACTTCCTTTTGATAAAGTAGTTCTCCCTGATATATTTAAGCTTTCTTATTGCTCACTGGACTTCATGACTACTTACAGCAATGCAGAGCGTTTGTAGTTAAAAACTAACATTTTAAGAAAAAAGACTGTATGAAGGAAAAAGCTATCATTAATAGCATGCAGATTCCATGAAGTGACTAATTATGTGCAGCTTCTGATAGGCTTCTGACAGCTGCAAATGCACACCAAGAACAATGTTCTGAACATGTTCTTCAGCTACTGAGAATGACACGAGCTGCTTGTTGCCATCAGCTGAACCACCAAGTTTGTTTTAACTGTAAATGAGAACAAGAACCAGGACTCGTATGTGTATAAAACAATAAAAAGCTGACCTTTTCTCCAACTACAATCTTTGTACATAGCACTTATTTTTTCTTCATATTCACAAAGTTTGCCGAATGAGTTTCTCAAGAATAAACAACTATAATAAATCAGACTTCTCTCATTATCAATTCTAACAATGGTATCTTTCAAAAAAGCATGGGGTCTTACTCTGGGTATTTGTTGTATATAGTCAGACATGTTTAATGTGGAAATACAAGACTCCCTTAACACTTAGGAGCAAAATATACAGAAACATAGTTTTAACGTTTTTCCCATAGCACAGTGACCTCAATAACAACAATTTTACACATAGCATTCATGAGTTTTTTTCAGTGCATAGGGATTTTGAAAGTCAAGCTAAACAGACTTGAAAAACAGAGTAATAATTACAAAGCAAAGCATACAAGGGGAAAAAAATAGTAGATATATATTACTGTTCTTTCTCTCACCACAACCTCTGAAGGCAGCTTTACAATAATTTTGTAAATTTATGTTACAAAAGCTGTTGCCTAAGACTGCAATTAATATCAAAACACTTATTATTCTCATTAACTAGATTTTTTTATAATATAAACCAGAAACTTCAGTGTGACTAAACAGCAAAGGAAGGTAAAGTGGCAACTTACATTAACATACCTGTACTAACCTTCATTAACAAGCACTGGTTAAAAAGAATTTTTAAAAAGCGGGGGGGGGGAACTAGTTAAAACCAGCACAGCTATCCACAGTTAGGAGAAAATGAGTACTTTCATTTCCCAGACATGTTAAAACTACAGAAACTCACTACTACTTAAATAAGTACACATGCTTAGCACAGACTAAGATTAACTTCTGTTTTGCAGTTTGACATGTGCTACAAGCCAGTATTCATGAAATTTAATGCACTCAATACCTCAAACTTCACTGCAGAACGAGTCAGTCCATAAAGCAACACTGTTTTTCCCAGAGAATAGGCTGCACCTTAATAATCAGCTATGGTATCCAGAGAATAGCAGTTATACTGCATTTGTCCCCAAGAATAGAAAGGCATATCTTGAATTCCCAGCATAACAAAAACCAAAGCCAAAAGTAGCATAGATGTAATGTCACATTTTTAAATGTAAATGTGACAGGCATTTAAGGAAAGACAGATTCCAAAAATGAAATATAGTGGGGGGATTAGCAAAGCCACTATGATTCAAATAACAGTGAATTCTCCAAGGGTTCAAGCTTATCTGAGTCTCAGCAGCAGCATAACAAGCAAAAGTCCAAATCACAGATGCAGGGATTTTAAAGCACTACAGCAACACATATATACCACTAAATAAATCATTATCATGAAAATGTAATTTCTTAACAATTCTGGATGATGAACCATTGCTTGAAGACTAAAAGCAAAATAAAGCAGAAATGGAAAATTGTCTGAATAGTATAAATCACTGCATTGTGTGCTTATGGCATCATGGTATTGGCAGGAGGGAACAGCAGGGGCAGCCTCCATGGAGAGAGGTCTGAGGTTGCCTAGTACTGGACATCACACATTGCAGCCAGCCCCATGGACCAACCCTGAGGCATGACTGAGCCCTGTGGAGTGAAGGAGACTAAGAAAAAACATGCCTAACAAAGGGAAAAGCTAGCAAGTAGTAAGAGGAGGAGGAAACACAAAGTAGAGTGAGAAATGGCAGACAGGACACCAAGGTCAGAGAACAGGGGAAAGAGGTCTCTGTGGCAGAGCAGGTACTTCCCCAGCAGCCTGTGGAGAGTCCATACTGAGCAGTTGGAAGCCTAAAACAACTGCGACCTTTGGGCGAAGCCCACACAGAAGAAGAGGAAAAGTGAGAGAAGGCAGAAGTGGAACAGAGAAAATTCCTGTACACTGAGCATACACCCTGTGACACTCAAGAAAGCAAAGGTAAAAGAGTCAGGAATGAAACGTGAAGTTCAACCTCAGAGGTGGAGGAATAAAGGTGTTGTTTTAAAGTGTATTTCTCACAACCTAAATGTATTTTAACTGGCAACAAATTAAATTACTTTTCCACAAGTTGAGTCCACAACAGTAGTTGGTGAGCAAGCAAGCTCAAGATGAGTGGGTGTTTATCCTTCAGCTGAGGCTAACTCATAACACTGTGGTGAGCCCAGAACAGGAAAATAAACTATACAAAGCCAAATGCACTGTACTGTTTTACCTCACACCTAATAATATTATGAGGAACTGATTTCTTTTGTGGGAAAAAAAATTGTAAGCGTGGCAGACAATCAATCTTAAAACTCTCAAGAAACTGGAAAGTATTTCCAAGATTATAACTGGCAGTTTACTGTTTTATTCTGCAAAAGGAAAAGTAGTTTTTTGGGGGTTTGTTTCAAAACCATATTGACTTATGTGATGTATATTATTATGATACTACACTTAATGCAAACAAAACATTCCAGGCAGAAATGTGTGTTTCATTGATTAAAAAAGGAGGAACATCTGATACCTGACTCAAGGTAGAAGGATTTATCCTGAATAACTTCAGTTTTAATCCACAAATTCAATCTCTTAATATATTGTCAAATTAATATTGCTGAGAAATCTGGTCATTTGCACTATCTAACATTATTAATGTTCCATTATGAAATGTTTTGGCCCTTTGTTATCTCTTCTTTGGTCATTCAGATTCTTTCCTCTAAACTTGCAAAATATCTAAATCTTAAATGGACTTACTTTTGTTATTCTTGAGTCAATCAGAGGGATTCTACTGTAATTTTCTACAATTACAATCACACATCCTATGAAATAACAATATCAAGGTTTGTTTAGTTTTTGTTTCCATAAAAATCAGTTGCTTTCTGATGATCATTCAATTTGTCCTAATTCTATAAGCTCTCCTCTCCCATAAGGTGGCTTTTTATTAGGCAGAGCATAGGGCATTTACAGCTTCTGACTTTACAGAGTGCTATAAAAAAAGGAATTATTTTTTTAAACATTATAGAAAACCTGTTCAACAGAAATCAGCTCACACCTTTTTTCCAAGGCTGCCTCACTTGACTCTTCAACTATCTCCTTATCCAATTAAGCACTGTTGACAAGAGCACTGCTGAAAGCTATGAAAGAAGCCGTATCGAATCTGCCTTGGCAACCATGACATAGGCCACTGAAGGATTATCACTGGGCTCCCAACAGCTATGTAGAAAACCCATGCTAGTTTTGCACCAACATTTTATTAGAAGAATTTTCATAGTCATATTACTACCAGCCTGCACCCACCCAGAAGCCATAGTGATGTAAGCTACAACACAGGCAAATTTCCATTGTATGAACTTTGCTCATGGCAGATTTAGAAAAAGCAAAAAAAGTGAAGTTGCCAAGAGCTTTCAGCACCTTGCATATGCTGCAGCTCTCACTGCTCCTGCCAGCTGTACAGCTGAACCAGTGATAACGCTGGCTGGAAATTTTAGAGTAAACAGACATGACTCCAAAGGGATAATACAAAATGAGCTTCTGGCAAAATAATAAGATAAATTTAAAAAAAAAAAAAATCTAGTAAGCTGTATGTGTCATAAAGAGGAGAAATAGTTTTGTAGCAATATCTATGAGGAAACTCCTGAATGCATTAGGTATCATACCATGCTCCTAAACAACTATGTGCCAGACAGCTTTCACACGTGTTTTCAAAGCATTATAAAATAAAGGGTAAGAGCCAAAGTCATTATGCTCCTTTCCCTAAGCTAAAGAGTATCAGGCACATGCAGCTACTGTTCATGCTAATCATCACTGCTGTAAGACAGAGCAGCAAAGAAACAGCAGACCCGCTCGGTGTTTCTGACTAATAATTTCTGCCTAAGAGTAATTTAGCTAATAAAATGTAGTATGCAACAAGCCTTTTAGCACCTACCAACCATACTTTGCAATAACCTTCCTGAACAATACTGGGAAATGATATCATTTTATATCTTGTAATTCATAAATAGAACATTTCAGTCATGTTAGTCCGGATGAACAAGTACCATCAGCACAAACAGATTTTTGTCCATTTGGCCATGACAAACAGAAACAGATGGGAATCTGCTTTCTAGCTACAATGTAGAAGAAAAGAACATATGTAGGTTTCTTAAAACACAGTAAAGAAAGTTTTTAATCAATGTTGGCATTTGCTGTGCACCAGTCCCTCTTTCAAGAATCAGGGTTAGAAAATGTTCTATAACACATTATTTTCATAGACCAATTTGTTTGGTCTTCCAACAACAATGAAAGCCAAGCTGGATTCTCAGCAAGTGTTCAACAGTCTTAAAGACCATAAAAGTCTGAGTATAGAAGAAAGAAGCTGAGTACACAGCCAATCACATTTTGTAATGCACACACAGACATACTCTTAGGAACCAGAAAATAACACTAACCACCACCTGAAAAAAGGCTGTAGCAAGGATATCAGAGGTAATACACACAGTAGAACTAAACAAGAATGTTTATATTAGTGCAAAAACAATTTTCAGTATACAGATTCTAGACTAATATCTATTCCTTTCTGAAAGGTGTCTTTAAAGATAAAGATACTCTGACATACGTCTCTGTGACAATGTGACTGAAAATATGTGATGAAAAACAAGTTAATTTTTTCAAATCTTTCATAACATCAGAACAGAACAGTTTTAGGCATATGTATTCCATGGCACTTCACAAAAGAATCATAGAAGCCACAAAATAGCAGTCTTCAGACTGAATGTAAATTTCTGTGCTGAGAAATTTAACTTGAAACACAAGTTTAAGGGAAAGAGAAGAACAACAAATCTGATGATTTCTCACAAGCAGAATCTTAGATAATCTCTTTCCATATGAGGACAAATTGAACCAAACTAGAAAATCAAAGCACAGAAGAAAAGATGGTAATCATGCTTGTACCAACATTAGAAGGTATAAGTCTAATAAATAATAAAAGGTTCAACCAGATCTAAGTATGCTGGATTTTCTCACTATTCAGAGTTAAACTGTTGTTAACAAGTACTGCATGTGTTCATTATCATCATCAAAACCAACACCGTACACTTAAAACACTATTTTCATTGTCAAACTGGAGGTGGAAAGGAGAATTTGTAGAAACTGCATTTTTTTAAATACAGATCTGAATTATCTCTTCAACTTCATAAGCAATACACTCCACTTTTTTTTCAAGCACATAAGAAGCCAAGGTGATCTTTTTAATGGTTTAATGAGTATACAAATCTATTTATAGACAAAGGACAGAATTAAAATTTTAGGACAACAAGTAAGTGTAAGTAGTGCAAACACTTTTCTCATTACTGAAAGGCAATCATTGCATCAATCCATAAGGTAAAGGTCTCAGAGACTAAGCCAATCTGCAATATTTTAATTACAGTGTTTTCAGGGTAAATAATAATTTCTATTGCTCACATACAATACTACTTAATAAGCAAAAATTAAGAAATAACCAGAGAAGTGAAGGACACCAAATGAAGCTGAAATTCCCAATTTATTCCCTTCAGTTAAGAAGAGAGTTTTAATATACTTGATAACAGATAGGCACTCTCTCCTCAAAAACTGCTGAGTTGAAGAGAAAGGACTAAACCCACAAGTTGAGCTACGCACAAAGGAATGCTTTAAAGGCTTTTTTTAAACTACATATTTAAAGATGGCAGTTAATACTATTTATTAAAAGAAGACTGTTCTCTGACCTACAATATATGAGGTATATACTCAGCCTTTTCACAACAATGTTCCTTCATTTCCCTGATACTCCAGTTCAAATCAGACCTGAGTTTGACCCGTCTATCGAGATGCTCTTCACCGTTTTGCAAAAAATTATTTTCTGCAACTTTTCCTCCTTAACATGGGAACTGTGGTGGCAATTTTCCTTCTGTGATTAACTCAGTTTAAGTTGTTTGGGGGGTTTTTGGTTTTGTTNTCACAGTGCAGTTCTCCCCAGCAGAATCAGATTCTCTGGCATGTTTCTAAGTGGCTTAGACCTGTGAAATGTGCATCATCCTCCTCTTGACATGGCACATACGTTTGAAGTTAAGGCGCAGGAGGCATGTTTGAACTTCATCTCCCAGCCTTTCACAAGTCATTTCAAGAGAACAAGAGGACAGCTTTGAGCACTCCCACTTTGTAGGGAAGGTGACTGCACTACCAGATACAAATTGCAGTCATGTCACAAAAAAGCAGGATACCTCAANTAATCCTATAATGTGTCTCTTTTTTCCATCTTTGTAATTAACATATAAGGGTAGCTATTAATGATTTTATCATATCTGAGATAATTTACCCAAGCTGGTTAAGATAAGAACAAATAAAATTAACCACAATTTGCAATTTTAGTAAGATTTTCTAACAAAAAGGAAAACCCTAATATGCAATTATTGTGAGATCTTTTTGAGATTTACTGCCAAAAAGAAAACATTAGATGAATTCAGCAAAAAATTAATTTGGAATTCTTAAAAGTGTAGAAAAACAGAGTCTGATAAATCACCTATAAATTCAGAGGATTTTCTCTTGGAGACAGTTGGTAGAGAATTGATAGATATTTACAAACTTTGTCATCAATTTAGTGTATAATAAAATTTTTGAAAATCATAACTTCTCAGAACTTATGTGCATACTAAAAACCTTTGGCTGTTATCTATTACACAAATTTCTTGTGCAGAACTTCCAGTGAGAGTACATGCAGAGATAAAGAGATAGAGATAGAGAGATAGACGCGTAAGTTTTTAAAATTCCACAGACTTTTTTGTTACATAGCTCTTAATCTCTTGGCAAGAAATTCCTTAGGGAAAAATAAATCCAGGTCTATTTACTCTCTACCAGATCACACACAGAATGTGTTTGGTTGTTACATGCATTTGCTTGAATACAAGTGTCACACAGAAATTACTTACACACTGGAACAGTAAATATATTGCAGTTGGGAAACTTCAGATTTTGTTTATTCTGCATTGAAAAATATTTCTTAGAGCTGTTCGAGGTACTACACAGGCTCTTAAAAATACCTAATAACAGATATGTCATGATCCAATAGCCTTTTAGTAAGAAAATGTTTTCCTACAAGGTAATATAATCATCTTTAATGCAACTGAAGTATAACCGCTTTTGTATTTTATTTTGCACAGAGAAGAAAGGAATGACATTGTCTTAAAGAAAACCTCATGAAAGACTTGTAATACATGCTTCAGTGTTCCCTTTTTCAGACTAAGCAAACCAAGTTATTTCATTGTTCATGTAATTACTACCTACTACCGCATCCTACTACTCTCTCATTTTCATATTAGCATTTACTGACATCTTCCACCCAAATGGAAAGAGTTCTGCAAGTGAGACTTCATCAGCTTCAGGTGAAATAGTTAACTCACATGTTTTCCATAACAACCCTGTTGTTAATGCAAAATGGTAGGAATTAAGGAGAAAGGTGAAAAATTTCATTATCCAACCAGTATCAGCAGTATGGGTAACTAGAGAAGAATTTGTGCTAAGCTCTGAATTATCTTTAAAAAATTCAACACATTTAATACCAGGTGTGTATAGTAAAAATCAGCGCATTTAGAAAATGTCAGAAAATGTTAAAACTTTCAATTATGTGTCATCATGATAAACCAAGTGCTGTAGTAGAAGCATTACTTTGAGCTGAAGCTTGCAATAGCATAGTATTTACTTTTCAAATTTTCTTTCTTGGTCAAAAGTACAACTAGTTTTGCCCAGTCTAGACTATTATCTTCACTAACAAATGCATGCTGATGATAATACCATTCTTGGAACACAACGGGACAATTTGGTAGCAAATACTGCATTGAAATAGCCAAATTTCCCATCACGAAGCATCTTCGTGATTCAGTTCTGGAGAAACTCACAATTTGTGAACTCTGGAAAACTAAGGAGGTCCCACTCCTTTGTTCCAGAATATTCTGTTCCATTATCCTTGGTTTTCCTCAGGGAAACTGTGCCAGTTAAAAATAACCTTGTTAGCCAATGCCAAAGACTCAACACGCCTTCACTACTAAACTCTTAACAGCTGAAGCTATTGTGGCGACTGCAGTAGGGGGTCTGCAGACACTCCTAATCTCCAAAACCAGAGCTCACATCAATAGTGCATTAACTCCATCAGTATCAGAAGCTGGCAGAGTACTTCTAACTTACTGCTGTCAGAAAATAGTGGTTCTTAAAATAACGCCTGAAACTACCCTCTCCCCTTATGACCCAGCTGTGGGAAGGAGATCACCTAAATCCACAGCAGAAATCAAAGGGGAAAGCAGAAAAGCTAAGAAAATGTTATTTTTGCTAACAATGGTCCAGTGGCCACAACAAAACCCACAATGCCTTCAATACCATGTGATGGCATTGGACCTGCAACAAGGCAAGGTGGTATATCCTAATTTTTAACATTTCATTTGCAAGCAAAAATCTCTCTTGTAGTGGAATTGGTTTTTGTAAATGTGTATTTAAGCATATTTTGCCTATGGTGAAGACTACTTTATCTTCTAACCATGGCAATTAGTCTCTATCATAATTTACTTACATCTCCCATAAATTCCTGTATCCTTTAAAATAAAGCTGGTGCAAGATCGTTTCACATTCAGTCCTGTAAGATGGCACAGTATAAAAATAAACTGGTAGTTTAGGAAAATAGTAATATAATCATGACATTTTTTGCCAATAAATATAAACTTGTGCTAATACACTGGCCCATATTCTACTCTGCACTTGAAAGATTCAGAGGAAATCAGAAATGGCTTCTAGTGATCACTATTTCTTATGCATTTCCCCTTCTTTTGTCTGCAGCTGGAGGCCAGTTGCAGAATAGTAAATACTGCACACTTCAGGCTGTTTTTCTTCCTGTTACAACAGTTTCTTTCAGAGAGCTATTCACTGATACAAACCTCCAAAACTGAGAGTCTCTGGTTCCTTGCCACACCGGTCTAACAGGGTGAAAAACAAGATCACCAATCTACTGCAGGGGCTCCACATCAGTCAAGGATTCCTTTACGTGAAATAAAAGTTTCAGCCTGGTCAAGTCTCCCAGGCTTCCTTCTAACATGGAAAAGTGGGACGAAACACAGGAATTTCTGGATATAATCTACTACCTGAATTTTTATAACTGGTATGTCTTAAGAATGTGGAGACAGTATTACATCATCCAATTTTATCAACTGCTCCACCTAAAATTTGAGGTAATTCAAGAGGGAGGCAGACAGGCAGAGTATTTTTAAAACTGTTTTTAAAACTAAGGAAAGCAAAGAAAGGTTGAGAGTAGTTTCTATGACAGCATAGTTTCATGCAGAGAAATGTTCAGAGTAAAAGAAATTCGAAAGTGGTTAAGAAATAACTTAATGCTTATCTTTTCTGCAGCTTTTGATGTTACATCATTCCAAAGTCTTAAAAAATTCTACTGTGTCACCTATATATTACATCCTTTAAAGCTAAATCAATCTTCAGGATTGCTAATGCTAAAACATCAGCTATTCCTAGTGTTACTCAACTCTATGGGATCTGGCAGAAATTTAGGTGCTGTGATGTTCACTCACTACAGACGAAAAAGATTAGAACTTCTAGGTATAAATCACAGCACTACTCAAAATTCTTTACATCTAATAATTTTAACTTAAAATACAGTTTTACTACTGTTTTTAAGTAAGCGTGTGAGCAAGTCTATGATATTAATGTAAACACCTTCCAAGATGAAGTTCAGCTTCAATAACTAGTTTAAATTACTTTCAAAGTACTTTAGTTTTAGTAGCTTATACAGCAGCTTGCGGAAGTTTAAAGACAACCATTTGATTTTCAGATCACACTGCTGTAACCTCCAACAGTGATGTATAAGAGACTGTCAGAGAAAGAACATTAAAATGCAATTAGAGCTTGATCCTGCTAAATTCTCAGCAACTCTGGAAGGTGCTGAATGCCTTAACGCTCCTTTTGAGTTTCTTGATGCACTGCTATGTCTGAGCTCGGACTGTGTTCATACAGACATAAATCAACAAAGACGGCTTCCCCAAGATCCATGTATTTTTATAAGTTCTGTGTGAACAACATCATAAAAAAAAAATTCATGTTTTGAAAAGACAACATAAAAAAACACATCTTAATATTTCATTACATTAACTAATGCACAGAAACAGACTAGGTTTTTATCTTATTTTGGGAAGGGGAGAGGGAAGGATGTTGCTCACTACTTCACCGGATGTAATTCTGTCATTGAAAAAAGACAATACCAAAACACTGACACATAACCTCTGCCAGGACCCGATTTTAAGTCTCGCTTGATTGTCTTCCCTCAAATACTTAAACACATTCATGATAGAATAAAAGCCACATAAATAAATGCAGTGGGGGAAAAGAGGGGGGAGAAAAGGAAAAAAACACCGTATCTATTCCATTTATATACAAGAAAACAATAAAACAAAGACCTCTACATCATCCATTTGGTATGAATATTAACATTTCATTCATTATTTCGTGCCACATGGCACTGAACTTGGTTTCAGATGATAAACTGAAATTGCAGTTGCTTTACTAATTTTCTTCAACACATCTTTTTGTAATTGAAAGTACATTGTTTAGGAATATTTAAAAACATTTAAAAGGTTAGAGCTATATTTTAGAATGGTAACATTTACATAAGGCAAAAAAGTAAGATTGCCCAGCAGCCACTTCAAAGATTGTCTAACAGTGACATCAAATTCACAGACAATAAAAACTAAACCACTTTATTATCCACTAGAACTATAATTAGCCCTACTGCTTGCCTCTTAAACAGTGCTACCATATTCAAAAATGGTTAGATACCATTTGCCAGTATGTAGAAATAAATCTGAATTTAAACAAGTATCCTGGTAACCCATAAAGCTCAAACAATCCTAGATAAGGTTTTATTTTGTAGTACTGATCTTATCACTTCTATGATACTTCATAGTACTACACAGAACTACAAAGGATGTAAACACACTCCTCAAAGAATACTAACATTCTTTTTAAGATCAATTTGTACAAGTCTAATTTCTATACAGGCAACATGGTTTATGGATATAGACGGAAATTCCAAACAAAGTCACACTATTGTATCTCTGGTTAAGGTGATTATAATACCCATAAATAAAGGACAAAAGTCTGTAGTAATGAAAAGCATTAATATCTGACGCTCTGACTGAAAAAAAAAAAATCAAAAAATAAACTTTCCCCCTATATATTATGCCAATTTATTGAAGGAAGTAACTCTCTCTATATATATAAAAATATAGATATAATTCAATATATAAAGACACTGACATAAGAGAATAGTTTTCGAATATTTTAACATGAGTATTCTGTACTGCAAGTAACTCTTTTCCCTTTCAAGAGGACAAACTAAATACTACTCTGAAATTGAGAGGAATGTTCAATGGAATTGTGACNACAAAAAAGCAGGATACCTCAATAAAGTACTGCTGAAATCTCACTCCCTTTCTTTACAGACCTGCTCTAATCTGAAACAATCTCTGCATTTAAACAGCCTAATCTGTGAGAGGGAAGAGAACAATACCTGGAGATTTATAAACAAAAACATACCACATGGAGTTCAAGATCTACAATGCAAACATGAAAACTAATTTCTAATCCTTTACTTTCCGTGATTCTGCGTTTGGAAGGAGAAACATTTTACCTCACATTTCTTCAGGAAGTGCTGAACTGTAAAAAGTGCAAAGTGTAAGGTCACCTTGCTGTGAGTGGGGATCAAACCAGCAAAACAATAGAGTCAGTTCAAACAGATTAAAAAATACAGTCTCTCTCAAGTGTTTTCTAAAATGTAATTATAAAAGTAAAAAAAGCTTCTTTTCTTAGCTATAGGAAATGTAATTGCAAACATTTTAAAACTCAGTATTTAGAAACAAAACATTTAATGGCTGCCTGAACTAAGCATCTGACCTAGAAATGATTTTCAGAAGCAAACCCCAGCTGAGCTCTGTGTTTACAATCATGATTATGACTGTCCAATTTTCTAAAAGCAAACATAGCCACAGAGTATAAATTTGTCTCCAGTGGATGTAAGTCCCAACACAGACTGAAGAAATCCTCTCTTATCCAGCCAGTTCTCATATCTTATAATGAGCCCTATCACACAGTGGAGTAATTAAGAGTTGATTTTATACAGGAGAACAGCACAGGGGCTTACTCATGACACAGGTATAAGGCATCCATAATGAAACACTGCAAGAGAAAAGCTAGGGGGAGAAGGATTACTTACAGTCTTTATCTCAAATTACAGCAGGCTTTGTTTGCTAATACCATTAAGGTTACTGGGTCAATTTTAAATCTTGGAATCTATTTACCCTGTATAAAAAGGGTCTCTCTTTATGCACAGAAATTGTATTTACTGTGACTACAATACACCACTTTATTGACTATATTCATGTTTTAGCAGAAATCTTTTTTGAATCAGATTTGTAGATTAATACATATAAATACAAAAGTCCAGTGATAAAACACAAGTCAGAATGAAAGTGTCAGACTTTTTATAACATATCTCTACAATTACATGGTGGCTAAAAAATGTTAAACTTCACTTGCTCCCAGAGAAAACTAACATGTCAAAAGAATTTTTATATACTGTTAAGTATCACTAGTAAAAAAATTCCCAACAAAAGGTACAGCATTTATCAGAATATGAAGGGCAGCAGTTTAATCACAAGCAGGAAAATCTCACAACTGGAGTATTTTTAAATGTTCTAGTGAAATGATGATGCCATGTTTCAGTATGCAAGTCCTACCGTATTTCATTGAAACCCACTAGTGAAAAAACAACGTTGCAAGTTTAATTACACATAGTCTTCTCACAGCTAGTTCTGTGTACTTCAAAATCTGCTTTGCAAAATGGCCAAAAAGACCCCTTTCTCTACCTGCTCAGACATGAAGAAGTTTCAGCTTTTCTTTTAGTTTTCATTTTAAAAATGCAGGACAAGAATCTTGTTAGACAGGACAAAGGAATTATCATTATCTGTTGCATTGAGTATCACATTTACTAACCAAAGATGCTGCAGGAGTAGCTTTTCTTACTCATGTATCTTGTGATTTTCAAAATCAAATCTGCAACAAAATTAATACCATGAATATAATGTATGTAACTCATAATTATTTGCCAGCAGAAGGAAAACACTGCTCAGGAATGCTGCTTTTTAAGATGCTCACAAACAAAAGGAAAATTTCACAAGTTCTGTGCACACTTCAGTAGAAAGTATCATAAACTCACTTTTAAAGCACAGTAGTTTTACAATGCCATACAACCTGCAGCTGTACCAGTGAAAGTTCCATGACATTAGGGACTTCTGCTTTCTATACTTTCCTGAGGAGCATCTCACATTACACATTTGTATCTGTGCTTATGTTCCTTGGTTTAAAATTCATAGAAGAGTCTGAAACCGAAATATAAAACTAATAATTTACTACTAATTTATCTCTCTGGCTACTTAGCACATTAATTTACTATTTTTTTTCTGACTTGAAATATGTGATACTTCACCACATGAGACAGGACTTCAGATATGTACTTTAAATTATATCATTTTAATTCATGAATCTTGGCTAGCTGATCACCATCTTTTCATTTGCTGTCAAAATGTTGTTTTCATGTAACACAGTTGTGCAATAACTTCTACCAAAAATGTCAGATACATTCACCAGACAAGCAGTTCTTAATAAAGGCAGAAATTTCACAAAATCCTGCATGTGCTTTAATAATTATTTCATACTTGCACCTTAATTTTTTTGGCCAACAAATGTATTTATAGACTTTTTAGGTGAAGCCACTATTTACTTAATAACTACTGAAGACTCAGCGTGATTCCAGCAGCGTAATATTACATTGACCAGTAGGGCTGCCTAGAAAAAAGAGCACTTGCTATATATTAAGATATTATACTGCCTAAACAAATTACCTTGCCATACAATTTGAAGGCAATTTTTAATTTATGTAGAAAATCACATTCTTCTGGCACCTCCAATACTGGAACCTGTTCACTAATATTAAATTCAAATAAATACTAAGCATTTTTTAAAAAACAGAGCTATAAATAGGATTTTTATAGACCAAATACAGTCATCACCATTCAAACTGTACCACGTCTGATGCTACATTAATAATACCCTGTGTATCTACTCCAGTACCATTTCACATTCACAGTCTCTAACGTGATACTTCTGATTTCACCATCTAGACACTACAGGCATATCCTGGGTTTTTAACAGAATTCAGATAAAAACTTAATAGAGGCAGAGAAAGCGGAATGACTCGCTAAAATGTCACTGTTTGCAGTAAATAAAAGAATATTTTAAACATAAAACAAATACAATTTTTAAATACAAATACAGGCAATCAAATAGAAGTTTTTCCCTCTCAGGTGCCTTTAAGTAATTTCTTAATTAGTTCAGTCATTTTCTGTTATTCATAAATAACTTGACAAACTAAAGGAAAACAACTCATTCATACTTTATAAGTACACAAATAGGTGGCTTTATTAAAAGACACCCTTTCTCAAAAAAATCTTTGAAGTTTCCTTGAGTTGTATTATAAGATACATATTTGTTTTACATTATAAACACTAAGTATGTCTCCTATGTCTCAATATACATTTATGAGATTCTGTATTTAATGCTCAGCCTTCTCTTCTGGATAAAATGTTAAGCAGTGGCACCACTACACTGTTATGCACAGGCAGTGCACATGGCAGCAGTACTGTAAAAAGGCACTGGGCGAAACACAGATGAGGCTGTAGAAAAATGCTGTCTGTGGAGAAAGTCATATTGAATAGAGCAGCTGTAAATCCTAGGAAGAGTCCCAGTGAAACAGGAAAGAGGCAGGTGCTGGGTGGAGTGGAGACCAAAGCCAGGCCACACCACACCTAAGGAGGCAGCAATGGCACCATGGAACATAACCTGGCCTGAGCAAAGCATCTGCATAAATCACAGAGAATTACTATTCAAGAAGGACCTGTGATGAAAGTGTTTGAAATTCAGTGTTCCCTTGTCAGCCACACCTCAACAACTAATCCTAGTCAGACTGCTTGGACACCTCAAGAAAATACGCATATGTTAAGGCTGGAGAATGGCTGTAATGAAGTCAAGTGAGCAAAATCTACAAAGACATGCACAAAAATAAAAGCAATTCTGCTTAAATTTTTTTGAAAATCACCATCTCCTCCTACAGAGTCTTGCACTGAGCTTTTTTGTCATGAGAATGAGTATGAAATTCAGTTATTTTGTATCTACTTTTGCTGTCAGCACTGGTAATGACAGAGTACTACACACAGACAGAATGGGCCCTTTTTGGCATATCCAGTTCAGTTCTGGGTTTTCACTTTTACTGGATTCTGCTTCTAATAACATGTCAATGAAGTCTAGTTTGTTTCACCTCTCAGCTCAAGTGATATTTTAAGTCATGCTTTCCAGAGGGAACCACAGCAAAGGTAAAGAAAATAACCACTTTCTTCCCTGGGCTTAAAGCCCCAACTAAACTTATTTTGTAGAGAAAGCGAAGATCACAAGAGAACTGGAGTTTCAAATTTAGTATTTCATTCCTCAAACTACTAGAGGGGAGAGAGTGCCCCTAAAAGCCTTATTAGTCACAGCAAGTTGTGCACTGGGAATGCACACAGACTGTTCAAAACCAGCTCCTACAAGGTACACAGCTCTCAACAGTAACTGGCTCCAAAGGGAGAAACACCTTAAGTCCACTTGAAAAGGTCTTAGCACAGTTCCGAAAGGAGGGATTTTTAAATGGTTAGATGGGGGGAGGGATGATAAATTAAAAAAAAAAAAAAAAGAAACCTTTGGAAGTTTATGACCCATGAGGATTATAAGAACTTCCACAAAGAGGGAAAAAAAAAAAAAAAAAAAAAATGAAACAAACCCTAATAAAAAAAACCCCATTNAAAGTTGATCACAGCCTAATATAACAAGACCTCTATGAAACTAGAGCAAAAACTTCAGATAAAATGACATAGCTACAAGATTCTGGCGGAATCCAACTTAAAGATCCTGATTAGAAATTCCATTAGTTTTTAAACTCTCAGGAGGAAACACAATCTACAAAAATTTCCACTACTTCTATTGATTATTTTTCTATATAATTCACCCTTTTAATGTAACTATATCTTATTGTTTCAAGGGTTTTGTAACAAACATATGCTCCACTTGTTGGCAACATCACACGTGTTGCATAGAACTATTCCTCAATATTTGCACTAAGCTAAATGGCTGCGTACTCTCAGACACTGCGAAAAACAAGAGAAGAGCCAAGGGGGGCAAAGCTATCTGGACAGAACACAGAGCTGGAGAGGATGGAAAGGCACAGCAGGCAGAGAAGCACGCAGCTGCACAACACTGTTACAAAAGCCAGAAGGAGAGGAAACCAGTTGGAAAAGAGATCT
Organism: Hylia prasina; assembly: GCA_013397195.1. NCBI lineage: Eukaryota > Metazoa > Chordata > Aves > Passeriformes > Sylviidae > Hylia > Hylia prasina. The sequence continues at coordinate 20,201 of VYXD01001236.1, forward strand.
GAATAAAGGCAGAGAGAAGGTGGAAATGCTTGTGTCAGAGTAACAAATTGCAGGGGAAATAAGACCTCTGAAACCAAGACCTGGGAGTTACAATGGAGAGAGAGGTGAGTGAGCAAACAGACGTGTGGGCAAGGCAGGATGGTGTACCGTACACACAGAGAGGAGACCAGTGACAGACTGGTCTGTAACCACTGGAATATTGTATTCTCAATACAATAAGTGGTTTTTTTCTCAACAAAAAAGTCAATGTATTATTCACCAAATCCTCAGGACAGATACAACATGGGACAGAACAATAATTTTGTAACCACTAGTTTTGCACATCTTTGCAGACACTACAAAATGTGAATATAGCACAGTGAAGAATATTCTAGACAAATGGGAAACATCACTTTTACGAAAAGGGCACACCTATCAGAAGAAACCAATTCTTTTCTTTATTCAGTCATAGAGTTTCTGCGTGATAGTATGCAAACCACAAAATCCAATAATTCATGAGCAGTAGCTAATAAAATATTACAAAAGGAAGCTGCAAAAGTAAATCAGCCAATTGTGGCTCAAAGTGCTATAAGAAAATACTAAAATTTAAAACTCAAGTCGCTGGCATATTAAATTGGATACTTTAAGTCTACAAATATTTCAGCCTTTATACGTTTGTAGTTTAGTGTTGCACAGTTGTAAAATACAGATAGTAATATGAACTAATACACAGGAGTACTGTAATTTTAAATTCATTTTTATCAAGTTTACAGATGCAACAGTGAAAGTATTACAAAAAAATGTCTAGAAGGAATTTTTTTTCTGGTACCTGGTTTTAATAGGGAACAGTATGTCTAGACATTATATACTCTGATAAAGGAATATAAAATCAATGAAACTCTCTAATGGAGTACAGTCTGTGGAAAAAAAAAATTCATCAGTTCATAAAGATTATATATTAACATAATAAGGGTGAACTAAAGTTAAACTGAACCCCTAGTTTTGACAAACTAATTTTTCAATACTTGATTTTGTAACCTTTCCTGTTCTTTCACACTGAGTTTCTTGATTAGTGTAAGAATGGCCTACTAAGATGTTAACTGTTCAATTTTAGACTTCTCTAAACAACAAAAAGTACTCAATATCTTGCTGTTATGCAATCATGTCAAAATACATTAACTGTCTGAAATTCTTAGGCTGACATTTTACAAGCACTTGTCTGTGAAACACTATGTAATGTTTGGTTTGTATCAGTATAAGAGGTTCTTTATGAAAATACCTATTTACAGAAGAAAGCAAAAAATTTTTTTAAAATGCAAATTAGGTAGCAAATCTTACAGTAGAGCACCTCAATGAAAAAAGTAGTATCTTACCCCAGCTGAACTGTGTTATGTTCACTAGAAGAATTATTTTGAAATATCTTAGCAATGATTTTTAAAGAAATTTAACCATTTGTGCATACAACCTTTTTAAAAATCATCTGTACCAAGATGATTTACAGATGTGGCCACAGCTGACTGAAAAGAACCTCTTGAATTTATACCAAGCGGTATTTCATCCTATTGAATGAATTCAAGGCATCTTCGTTTTAGTGTACTGTAAAAGAAATGGATTTTTTTTACATTTCTAATTGCAATTGCTCAAACAGAAATGTGTAATTCGGGTGGTTTGACTTTTGCTGGATGCCAGGGCCCCACCAGAGCCACTCTATCACGCCTCTTGTCAACCAGACAGTTTGACCTTCAGGTCACACCAGATTTCCACAAGAAGGTTTTATACCTCTAGCATAAGAATTTTGAAACTTTCTGGAAGCTTCTAAGTCTACCTGGATAAAACATTTGAATGGAAAACCAAAATGCAGAACAGACATGGTGAAGATGACAAATGTATTCCTAAAAAATCTCCAAGGCTGTAAGATCACTAGCTCTCAGAATTGGAGCAGCTCAGACACGCGCAGGAAGAATTCATACCCAGAAACAATACACAAAAGCAACAAGGGAAAATCAGTGAAGAATTTAAAACAAAGCAACTGCTACATGATAAAAACCTATACATTGAAGAAGAACATGTGCCAAGCTTTCTTTCTGCTGGAAGATTACACAGAACAAGTGTAAGAAATTTTACTATACAGATTTTTTACTATACAAATACTGTCAAATGTGTGGTCCATACATCATGAAAAGCCCTACCCCGATTTTTAAAAACAGCCTTGAGAGTTATCCTTACAGGCTTTACTTATCTCATTTATGTAACCGAATTGAAAATGTTTGTACCTAAATAGTCTGAACTGCACCCTAGAGATTATACTGCCTCTGTAGAGAATGCAGTATATTAATTCACGCACTTCTGTCACAAGTAAGGTACTAGAAAAGCTCATGTAATTAACATATATTTCACTGTCTTTTAAAAGGACAGATTCAGTATCTTTGTTTTCAAATTTCTTTTTCCTCATGTCTAAGTATTTTTAGCAATTGGAATGTATTAAAATACAAGAACAAGGTGACTGAAATCTAATGCATAATCTGAAGTAAAAAATCTTCCTAAAGATCGATTTTTAAAAGTACTTATATATCTAAATATGCAGGCAAGTATGTTCTGGAGTTTCTGGAAGTATACATAAGCCTAAATCACAAAAGCTCTCTGCTGTCATTGGCCGAAAGAAGACCTCACCACCCCATCAACAAACAAATATCTTTTCCCATAATACAAGAGATTGCATTTTCTTTGCACAGCGAATCCACTAGACAGCCTAAAGATGACTGTAGATTATCATATCAGAGCTTTTATGAAAAGTAAACACTGGTTTCCCTAAGGCACCTAAGAAAGACACACTGATAATGTTAAAAATACCACCAAGAAATTTCTAACAATATCAGGTAGGATGATTTTTCTCATCCTACATGCCCTCAAGAACCTTTCTCTTCAGCACTCCAATGATAACAATAAAATTTCTTTTAAAATGCATAGTGAATTTACTCCTGTTATATTCTTACATTTACGTAAAAATCAACATTTAACTCTTACTTAATACTATTAGCAATTTACTGCAACAGAAAGTAAAATATGGTAAATAATTATAAACATTAAAAGATCAGTGAGCTTTGATTTCCTTTTCCTTTATGCAACATATTTTACACTGTTAAAGAGAACATATTCTGCCTAGCAGCCTGCTTTTTCTGATCACATTTCTCAAACAAATAACAAAAATAAGATGACTATATAAATGGTCGGAAACTGCTGCTTTTTCATACCTGAAAGTTGTTACAAATGAAGCTGAAAGATCCACAGCACTTCAGCTTTCAAAGAAAAGTAAAATGGATTGCCCACATCTTTCCTAGAACTTCTGAAGTCAAACACAGGACCTGGATTTCAATAAAACAGTATTTAAAGTGAAGTATGAAATTCTTTTAATACTACATGTGTTCCGAAGTCTTAGTGAGTCACTTCACATACAATTTTCACAACTATCATAGCAATTAAATGAAACAAAAATGAATTCAAGGAACCTACTATTTCAAATGAATTCAAATTAGACTGCATTTAATTCAATTCCTCGAGTATTTTTGAATCCTTAATTTCCCTTCTCCACTAATATTTTTATTCACATTTAATAAATGTTATTTTTGGTTTGTATCAGAAGTTTAAGTCATCTTTTCAGGGAAAAAAAATAGGCAAGAAAAAAGCACCTTCACTAAAGAGATACTTTACATTCTATTATCATTTTATTATCTAGAACTTCTCACTGGGTGCTTCTATTGAGTAAGTTAATTCTGTTCAATGTAAAACAGCAGCATATTATATCCCAGTGATGGCTAAGAAATGTACCTTAGGAAAGACACCTACTTTCCACTTCTATCTCTTCAGCATTACTTTTCATTTTCTTTGCTTTCTAGTAAACATCTCCTTTCTTGGATGCTGTAACATAATTTCTATCAACAAATCAGTAAACATGTTCCCTTTTTCCTACCAGTGTAGAATTCTGTCTGTGGAAATGACAGCTCTACAAATTCCTCTGTGCAAATTCACACAAAAACATGCAGGCAAAAATTTTTACTGCTTGTTTCATGATTCAGTGAATAATGTTTTCCACAAAAATGTTTTGTATAAGTAAACTTGGACTAATCAAAGCTACTCAGTACAAATGTGACACTTAGGATTAAAATATTCATCCCTATAAAAGTAGGTATGATTTGTTTGGTCTTCTCCATTGTTTAAATAGTTGCTTCTGTTACTTAGGATTAATTTATTAAATGTTACTGACAAAAGGGCAGTATTTTCTCATTGTTTTAAGTTACACTAAAGCAATCTTCCCAGTTTTCACTGGATGTCTACTGAAATTTAAGAAACTGGTTTCTCTTTTTAAGAAACACAAACCAAGTTCAAAGAAATTACTTTAATCTAAAATACATAGTAAGCTTTAGCAGCTATGATAATTGCTGATTTGGCAAATTGCAGATAGAACTCCTATCTTATTGCTTGATGGCAAATAATGATTTGTGATAAGGTCTCTCTCACCTCTTCACAGCATGAATGACAAAATAAGAATTAAGCAGAGCAAGTAAAGAAAAAAAACACAGTGCCAGAATAAAGTAAAAATGCTTTCAATTATTCACAGAGGCATAATGTGCTTCTTTATGATCAGGGAGCAGTCATGGAGAAAACAAAAGAACAAGACTTTCAAACACAGTAATGTAATAAACTTCAACAAGCTCGTAGTCTATGCAGTGCACAAAGCAAAATGGACAGAGAAAAGTATGCAGAATTCCAGCCTAAGCCACTAACACTGCTATTTAAACAGAGCATGCAAATTTTATTAAACATTTATTAAAATTGAAGTTACCCATGCACATAAACACTTCTGTCACAGAAAGATATAGAATAAAAAAAAATTCCCAACCTACTTTCCTACAATTATGTCCTTTTAACGAAAGAATTCTTCCCAGACCACTTTCCTTTGTTATTTTTTCTGTATTCATTGTTTTCCACATTTTTCTCATTTTCTCTGTTACCCTACCTTTTCCATCTATTGCTTTGTAGTTATTAGTCTCTTTTTTTGTTCTTTTATTTTTTCTACTGCTGCTATACCTATGTTGCAAAGAGGAAAAAGCAAGTAATGCCCCGGGAAACTTCATGCAGCAAACAGGGCTCCAGGTACGGTGCCACTCACCAGCCTGGGTATTATCTCCCTGCTGCGTACAACCTCTCACTCACAGAACACTTTTACACACAGGATGTCGAACTGCATGGGTACTTCAGAAGACACACTATGTATTCACACAACTCTCAGTCTGCTTGAAAGCTATGTATCCTACAGCCACAGAGATAGACACGTGGGCTGAATATCACGGTGTGACCTACTCCTGGGTATGGTCACTCACCACCCAGGTACAAGCAATGAGCCCTTTCTCCATACTGGTCTCACCAGGCTACAGTCCCAGACAAGGACACTATTTAAAACACAGGAACTCATACTTATGAGCTCAGACATCCCCAGCAAAACCCACAAAGAAGCTATCACAGGCACACACCTTGCATTAAAAAACAACTGAAGGAATCTTATTTCCAACATCCTATAACCAGTGTAAGACCCACCTGAACTTAAAGCAAAGATGGCAATGACGTCCAGAAATCAGACAGGTCATGTAAACCAAGGTGTCACTGTCAATAAAGGCTGGTAGAGCTGCCCAACGGACACAATTAAAAGAAGTACGCTTTAATTAACTACGCAAAGGGCTATGCCAAAGAAATGCTGAATAATGCATTCAGTGTTTCTGCTCTTCTGATACAGGTGTCAGAAGTTTATGAATACACTTGGTATGAGCTTGCCACGGGCATCAGCTGTCTTAGAAAAGAGAGAAAGTGCATTCAATCAGTTTCGAGGCAAAGCAGTTTGAACAACCCACTTCTTCTCTCCCCCAACCCCTCTTGAGAGCTTTTACTGAAAAAAACATATTGGACATGTTTAGAGAATTGATATTTTTTTACCTGAAATAACAGTTTCCATAACTTAAGCCAGTAAAAGCCCCCATCAAGAACTTCCTTCATTTATAACACACAAAGGCTAAAAATTACATGTACACAACCTAATTCTAATCTACACTGCAAAGAATTAAATGAGGGTTCACAGACTCTTCAGAAGATGACTGAGATTTGAAGTTTCATATATAATATAAAATCACAAAAGAGGTGCTATCTCTGTCTCAGAATCATTCCAGCTGTGGCTAACCACGATTAGTCTAGGAAACTCTAAAATACAGCTTGAGCTCCATAATAGCTCAAGACACAAATCACACAGAACTGATTGAACTCTAACACGGTTTCCCTGTATTGCAGACTTCCCACGTAACTTCTACCTTAACACCAGTAATCAAAAAGTAAAGACAGTATGCTGGCACACAGCACCAAGCACATGAAATTCAAAGATAAATTGCAAAGCATCAACACCATTATTCTGTATCTTGGTACATGCTCTTAAGGAATAACCATGTTCCCTAAACAGCTTCTGGGAAGTGATCAACAATTCGAATTGTATTGTAGGAAAAAAAATTTAAAACTATTTCTTGAAATACAGTGTATGTGGAAGACCTTACATTCTCAAAAGAGTATATTCAACTTTTACTATATCTTACCTTCAGCAATACAGCAATAAAATGATACAAGCAGTTTCTACTTAGTGAATTTTTTCAACCATTATTCACTACTTCATTTTGGAAAAAGTAAACACTCAGAGGTGTGTAAATATAAATATGAAGTTCAGCTTGGCTGATACACAATGAAGTTCCTAATTTAAAAAAAAAAATAAATACAGGATACTAGCATATCTGCTTTTGATTAACCTTAAACACAACAATGGGCTAAAGGTCACTGCAGTAAATTTTTTTCAAACGTGAATTCCCTTTCTACAAGAACAAATGTTATAAATAATATTGAATAAGTTATCAGGACTTATAACAAAGTCTGGTTTCAATGAATATGAAGCTTTGTTCAGATTTTTCTTCCAACAGTTCCTTTGTTTGTTTCAAACAAATTTACTAGTTGGCCTCATCTCTCCTATGTATTATCATAGCAAAATAAAAGACCGCCTATTTTCTGCCAAGTATCTGCTTCTATAAGAGCAATGATTTTATTAAAAAATGCCAAGGAACCCAGCAGTGCTGAGATTACTCCCATTAGGACAGCAAAACTGAAGGGAAAAAAAGAGACATCTGACTATAGCCTCAGAGAACATGCACCAAATAGCATTTTCTTAACATGCTCTAATAGATCCAGGCAGAGAAGAGAATTTGATTTAGAAATGAATTATCAGCTGTCACAAAACATGGACATCATTAAAATGAGAAAATATGACAAACATGATACAACCTATCCTTTTTCAAGCTTACATCTAAAATAATACCAAATTAATAATGAAAAACAGTTAAAATTATGTCAAGATGAAAGTTCAAATATAACATTTTTTTTGACAGTCCTACAAATAGAAACATGAAAAAACCATAAACTAATATTCACTTTTGTCCCGCAAATTCCATCATCTGTTCTTTTGGCAGCAGACAAAGAATTTTGAAACATATTAAACAACTGCATTTTAAGAATACAGAGTTAAAGTTCACATATAAAACCCCTTTAAAAAAACAAATGGAAGTCCAATCTGAAAAGTGCTACGTCAATGATACTGTATAGAAAGCAGAAATCGTGGTGCAAAAACAAGTGTGAAATCTCACTACAAAAAAAACTCTATTGTCTCTTCCTGACTTTGGGAATACCATGTTCCAACTCAGTGAAAAGAGACTTTGCACAGGACTTCATTTTTTTCTTTATGTGAGGCATAAGATTTCATTTAAATTTTTAGGAGGCATTCTGGATTAAACATCCTTATTCATATCACAGCACCTTCATGCTGCCAACTGGCATGAAACTGGTAATGGACTGCTGTATTCCTCTCATTAGTCACCATAATGCCCCTTTCTGGGAATGTGTGCAAGACAGATACATAGCTACAGGTCAGCCTTTCATTCTATTCAAGTACATGTCAAAAATCTGAATACCAAATTACTCTGTAAATATCAGACCTGAAATCAGCAGTAAGGACTGGAATATAGAAGAATATATAATATAATAGGTATCCAAAAGCACTCCATGCAGAAAATACAGCTTTTTGGCAGAGGATCCCCAAGATCAAGGCGCAGTAGGAGAACTGATACTTAAGGCCCAAGCACCTCTCCTTCTCTAAGGTATTTCCCTATTTTGTATAGGCTTCTTTTCAAAAACTTTCCCTTTCTCCTCAGCAACAAATACGAAATTCAATTCAGTTTCACCTTCCTTTAAGGAATTATTTAATATAAAATCATTAGGATGCTGAAACTTACTAATACGTCACACGTGGTGTGTCTCAGCTTGCACATATATTCAGTAAAGTACAAAAGGAGCACAGATGTGCAAAAGAGTATGTGCAGAGAAATACAAACCACACACAGGATGAATCAAGAGTGTCCATCACATGAGAACTAAATGTTAATTTTCTTTAGGATTATTTTCTACCCCAGCTTGTTTCAAGGGAAGAAGGGGAAGAAGGGATGTATCATTTAGGATGGCAACCAGAGGGAGGTATTGAAGCACTTTAACACTTCTAGGAAAACAAGTATCTCAAAAATGTACATTCTGCACCTAAACAGGTGACGGGAAATTTTTATCTTCTCATTTCAGTGTCCAAAAGCATAGCTGATCAAGTGCTAGGTTCAAACTGCAAACCACTTCATAAGAGAAAGGTGGCACAAGTGTTGTCACCTAAATAAGCTGTATTCTCAATGAACAGATGTACAGTCTTTTGAGTTACATAATCAAGACAAAAAAAAAATGACTCAGCCATTTTGAGATCAGACAACTAATGCAGAAGAAGCAAATTTAAAATGTCCCCATTACTTCTGTAAGAAAAAAATCTGAAATACTGTCCTCAAGAAAGTCAACAAAAAAAATAGGATTATGGGGAGAGGAAACAAAGGAGACAAGAGGAGAAGACCCACAAAAAGAACCCAAACCCAAAACAAATAAACAAACAAACAAACCAAACCAAACAAACAAACAAACAAACAAATCCAACAGAATCCCTGTTCTTTTCTTTGCTACCCAATAGCTCCAAACACAAGTATTACACGTTGGACATGAATGATTTTATCATAATAATCTATGCCATTCCATGAACACACAGAAGAATAGAAGTGATACTTAATATATACCTCCAGTTATAGCTAAAGTCCAAAAAATTTCTACAAAATAATAAAAGTAAAATAAAATATTAAAAAAAAAAAAAACAAACCTCCACACTTGGAA
>VYXD01001236.1:29576-55049 GCA_013397195.1 Hylia prasina
AACCTTCTAATAATTTAGACATGACTAGTTTAGGTAGAACTACCTAAAATAAACTCTTACAACAACCAGATCAAAATATATTTCCGACAAGCTTATTACATCATTACTTTGGTTTAAAAGTAGATTTTAACAGACAATCAGAGTGGAATGCTACAGATACATTTGTTCATGACTACTTTACCAACTTCCTTCACAAATCATATTTTCCAATATTATAAAACGTCCACTGTTGAGACAGGGGGAACTAAGGCAATATGTTTTGAAAGTTAACCTAGTACATTATTATTGAAGAAAATCTACACTAAATTCATTAGCCACCAATCACCATGTTATATAAGCTATCTGGGTACTTTATATTTTAATGGAAATGTGCTTAATAAAAGCAGTTACATCTCAACTTGTTCTACAGTCTTCAAAATAAAGCTCTTTTCTAATTTGTTCAATATCACAAATAAATTTAAAAACAGTAGTATCAGACATACTTCATTATTAACATTTTACCATCAAGAATGTTTTAAACATCAAAAATTTTAGGGAATTGTCCTTTGTCTTGGAGCATGGCACAATTCCAACTGTCTAGAGTTATGATAGTATGTTAACTTATTTATTTATTACATCTCAAGACATTATTCTCTACCAAGACACAGGAAATTTTCACATACAAATGCTTGGATATATCACTGAGATTAACAGTGGTTTAGCTCTGAAAGTCATCCAGTTTATTGTGCCAACTTCTTCTTTCCCACTTAATCCTGTTAAAATGGATAACAAAATCACCAACTGGAGATTCCTGTAAAACTGTCTTTACATTCCCTGCAACTAATGATTTTTTTAAAAAAATTAATCCTTTTAGCATAAAGGAAAAGTCTCAGATGCTTTAGAACAGTGATTTTTAAACTATTTATCTAACTTACATGTTGCCAGTTACATTTGCATAGATATTGTGTTCTTTTCAACCATCTAACAATGTTTTATATCTTGCAACATACACTAATTTTAACCATTAGTGTATGTCGCAAGACATAACCATATAATCAGCACTGTATTTATGCATGAAAATACTGCAGTTTTTTCCTAAATAAATGTTTAAAGCCATAATAATTATTACTTGTATTTAAGTATCCCAGCCTAAAACTTCAATACCTGCTGACGTTGATTTGAATTTATTCCCATTTTGCATCAGCATGATAGTGTAAAAGACCGAATGATTTAATCAAATCCTATAATTAGGCGCAGATCTGGAACTGGAACACGAGTACAAATACCTGTGCAAAAAAACTGAATGCAAAAGCTGTATTATACCAAATGCATACATGCTTTATTATCTGTTTTGCTGTTTTTATTTACATGCAGTACCTAAAGGAGTTCTATTGTTATTCGCAACTGAAATATTAAGCTTAAAGAGAGGCAAATTAATCTTCAAAACAATTTTACTAATAGAGGAAGGCCAGCATTATCCAACGCATTTCAAACAAAAATAAAGAGAGGGATGCTACTGCCTAAGGTCATTCAGCGAGCCGAGGGCTGGAGCTAGAATACAAATATCTTAATCCTAGCCGCGTGTTTTAACACTGGTAAACGCTGTCTGTCCCAGGCTGTTAGCAGGAATTGTATTTATGCTCTGACACTAAAGAAGACTCGTTGAATGTTTGATGCCCAAAGGAGAAGATGAAAAACAAGAAACCATATGTCTGAAGTCTTTCTGAATATGCCCCAAGAGCATTAGAAATAGGAAAGCAGATTTTCTTAAAAAAAAAAAAAAAAGCCACACATGAACATCCATTTTAGGATCCCTGACATGTCCTGAAAGAAAAACTAAATGGAAATTTAAATTGCAACACAAAAATCAAAGAACTATCACAATGTATTAGTATTAACATGATGTACACTAAAAGTTATGGTACACATGCTTCCCAAGGAATGTAAAGGCTCATTTTACCACCCCAGACATAAAACAAGACTCTTCTTCTAACATACAGAATGAAATAATTAAAATTAAGACTTAAATCTAGTTTTTCTTAATTATTACAGCACAGCTTTTCATTCCACCTAATTTACAACACACGTACTCAGAGTCTACCAACTACTAGAAGTTCTTCATAAGAGATTTAATCCTACAATAATAAAACTGCAATAGATGTAAAAAGCATCCCAAGCTTTGCATGAAACTATCCTAAGGGAAAAAATACATATGTCCCAGAAAAAAGAAACAAAAGTCCACAAACAAAAACAAAACAAACAAATAACAAACCACTGAAATGGCGCATGAAATAATTGCTGAGGGCGTACCAGGTAAACCAGTGGAAAAGTAAGAAAGCATTTTGCTATCTCCACAAATTCGTGACATTTTCTGCCTGCTTATGAACTCAGGGAACACATCCCACAGTACAACTATCAGGAAGTTTATATAGGCTTCTGAAAGTGCATAACAAATACTAATACTACAGCTCATTGCTTTTTCATCATGAGTTCACATATTTTCTCAGTATTTACAAATAGGTGCTCCCTTAGTTAAAATTAGAAATAAAAAGATCAACAAATTAATTACTTTCAAGGAAATGTATGAAGTTATATTGCCCTCTGCTGATGAACAGCTAAAATTGGATATAAAATCAGAGCTTGCGCTCCAATACAAATATGAGTAACATCTGTTACTGCAACTCAAGTATTTGTTTTGTTATTATATCATTCTAAGACATCCCAAATTTTTGTTTTACAAAGAATTGTCAAAAAAAAAAAAGTATAAAAAAGATGTGAAGACAAGACATTATGTGAATGTTAGGGGTTTGTTCCAAGAGTTGAAAAGTAAACTTTGCTAATTTCATGTTAGTGTAAGATAGATTTACCTGCATGATCTCACTTTAAATTAATTACTATATGAAAATAGTAATTCCATTCAAGTTGTTTACCATTTTTCCTTGAAATAAATAAGAAAGTATTTTTAATTTATCAATACGGAAACCTATCTTCTCCAACTTTAAAAGGCTGATTTTAAAAAGGAACAATATAGAAGCAGTTAGGAAAGAACCTTATTTTCAGTCTCTACAGATTGTTTGATGATAAAATACAGTTACTTAAACTACAGATCAACCAGTATGCTCTTATGTAGCCTACAGATATTATTTCTGTTAAACAGATTTACATTTATAAATATTTTAATCATTAGTTAGAAGATATTCTTGCTGCCTTTTAATTTCTTTTTTTTTTCTTTATGAACAGTACCAGCTTACTGCTGCTAATCTAATGTGCCATTAACACCTGCTGGAGCCAGAGAAGCCTGTGAGCCACCTAATTCAGCAAAGGGGAAAGGTTTAAGAGGTGTTGCTTACTTTTACTCTGGCCTTGTCATAACTTCATCCTCAGTACCAGTAGTTCAACTAAAAAGCAGTTAGACATACTTTGAAAGACTGTGGTAGATAATATGATAGTCTAAATTCCAGCATTTAGCCAAACTCCTGGTCTTGCTAAAACATAAATTCTTTACCTTACCTGCAGTTTTACGATGTGTCAATTAGATCACACTTAATAATTTTATCTCATTTCACGTATTTTAGCATGCATCTACATAGGCCTCTGATTCCTTTCTATGCTTCCTGAGGTATGATTAGCAGCACACAGCATAATAACACCTTGAAAACAAGGCAGTATGTTCTCTCAACGTATAAATAACCATACTGCATTTTTTCAACAGAATGTTTTAACAACATCCTTTTATTAGTTTTGTTCACACCACAGAAGTGCTCAGGACTGAGGTAAAATGGACAAATAAAAAGAAATTATACCTACAATGTATTCTAAATAAAAGGGAATTGTGTTCATCCTAACATCTAGTTTTCTTCATTATTCCTGTTTTAAAAGCCTCTTTCACCAACATTCAGCAAGTTTAGGACATCATAAAGTAGAACACCAAGTTGTGATTTTCTGTAACTTTTGTCTTATCCCCATATAGATTTTATTTGCAATGCTCAAACACACCAGAGGAGTACAAGAACTATTTGCAGAAAAAATAATAGGTACCATGACAATACTAGTATTTCTTTGACTTTCTTAAGTAGCAGACAGTTCATCAACTAACATATATAAGTGATGTGACTAGATAAAAATATTAATCGTCAAAGAAGATACATCAAAGCTGTAAATAAGTCTATTAGCAAATTAAATTGCCAAAGTGAGCACCATTTTAATTTTGTTACTATACTGCTGACCACTATTTATTTTGTATTTAAAAAACAAAAACAAAACCAAACAAACAACCTAAAAAAAAACCACCCCACCAAAAACAACACCTTAAATATCTATCCTGGAAAGCAAATGTACATATAGTACATTTATCTCCATATTATTAAATATCATATTATCCAAAAGTTATTATATATTTATACAATGTCATTATTATATAATTATGTAATGTAATTAAGTATTCTTATTACATGCTGTTTCTATAAATGTGCCAGAAAGTACAATTTCAAGACTGGTCTTACAGGAAAGGGACCTAAGAAGATCATATGGTTCAACCTTTCATAAGAAAGGCAGCAGAGATTTGTCTTCCACCTGAACGCATTCCAAATTTCAAACACTGCTTAATCTGAGTAACTTTTCCTTGTACTGAGACCATGTAGATTAACATACCATGCCATAGTATGGTGAAGAATAGAAGTTCTTCAATAAATTCTAAATACGAATAAAGGCAATTTAAGTCTCTTTAGCATGTAATTTCAATTCCTACACTGTGTATGACTGCTTATAAACACAACATAGCTTTCTTTGACATCTACTGAAAACATCTACTGGTCCATTATGGCCAACACAATTGAGAAAAATAACCATTTACTTCCCTAAGCCATGCTTATTCACTGACCATTCCAAATAATACCTAAGGCTCTAAAACTTCAATTCCTGCAACATCCTCTGGTCTTCACCAAACCATATGCAGTCCAGGAAGAACTATGAAGAGTATTTCTTATTCTAGGAAGCTCTGAACTGCTACAAAAACTTTTTATAAAGGCAAGTTCCCTCTAAGAGTAAATACATTAATACCACTAAAACAATTCCCATTCTCACTGGCTGTAAATTTAAACAATGCATTAATATCCAGCATATAACTTGTATTCAGTTTCTGCCTACAGTAAATCATGGTAACATACCAGTAAAAACATATTACTAAAAGCAACAAAAACCTGAGAAGTACTGTAACAAACAGTAACAGAAGATTTACTTTTAAAAAAGACAGAGGGAAAAATATAGGAGAAAAAAAGATGACAAAAAAACCGAAAAAAGTCTTAGATTTTTTTTCCTTCATTCCATTACATATAGATTTGCAAGAAATTATGTGCATTTTACACACTAGGGAAGCCCTCAAAACCAAAACTGCTGTATGTCACCTGACTTTACACACTTCCTTCTGCAAATTACTTCCAGACTTTGCAGAGAACAGTTAATTGACCAGTCTCAGTAACAACCAGTTTTGGGAAAACCGTATCAATTCTAACTTGCTTTCAGAAGTCCTACATTAAACTCCTTGTATCTTCTTTCTTAAGATTCACAGTATCAACAGAGTTCAGTCTGATCATCAGAATAATCTTCTGTGATGTTCTAGCACATATTCATGTATTTTCAATTGTTTACCGCTGGTGACAAAACAGAACAGAGACAGCAGTATTAAATAGTTTAAACAGTTCTATGTAACAACTAATTCACTTATAAGTTATGTAAGGGCAAAAGAATAAGCAAAGCAAGGAATTTTCATTATTAATTGTATTTCTATTCTAACATAAATGTTTTCTGATAGTTTACACAGAAGTTCTAAATTCATTATTGTTTAATAAAAATAGTTTCATTAATATGGTCAAATTGCAAATAGTGCATCCATATAATACTTTAAACACATATTTTTGTATTTCACTTCTTGCTGTATCATTTTGGTTAGCCGAACACTCAAGAATAACAAGTAAATACAATCAGCAGTTTACACTAATGACAGCGAGACCCACTGTGCATTATCTTAGGGAAGCAAGAGATGAATAAACATGGTAAACAAGCCACTATGCCGCTTCAAAGCACTTTAACACAACATCATTTTTAATAACATTGAAAATGCTTAATCACACATAAACTTGAAAGGCAAGCATAACCACAGGCTAGGCAAACGTACAAATCTGTGCCCACATACAAAGGCACCGAAGAAACAATTTGGAAAGCAAGACTATTTTACTACCAAGTATCTTTCCACCCCATAAAGACAAGCAGCAATAGTCATAACTGCAGAAAAAACTCATGGAAAAACTCCCAGACTTGCTTACTGCTATTTTATCATGAAGCACAACAAAATGTACCAATAATCCAATCACAAATGAACTCTGAGAAGATACAATGACCAAATGAGAGCCCAGAAAGCACCTCAGGATACAAACTGCTGGAGGTTTCTGCCTGGTTTGTCAAAATCCCATATAATTTTGATCCCAGCTATAACACTGAAGTGCAATTAGCTCCCTGGTTTTTTAAGCTGTTGCTCTGATATAGAATCATTTACTTTTTAAAAAGCCTTTAGAACAACCAAGTCCAACCATGAACTCAGCATTGCCAAGGTCCCTGGGAACCCTGGCCAATGCCTGACAACCCTTTCCATAAGGAAATGTGTCCTTATACCTTATCTAAACCTCCCCTGCTGCAACTTGAGGCCATTTCCTCTTGTCCTATCACTTGTGACTTAGAGAAAAGGCCAACCCCTGCCTCATTTTCTGGTCCTTTCAGGCAGTGGTAGAGAGGGAGGTGGTCTTCCCTTATAACAAATTAACTGACAGAATTTACTTGGTACCACTGCATTACCAGTAGCTGAAAGACTTATTTTGAACAAAAAAGACTTGTACTTAGTAAGTCAACATCAGATCAATCTTTCTGAATGAATTCAGGTAAACTACATGTTAAAGTTCAAAACCTAGTATTTAAGGCTACCACTTAGAATGTTTTTCTTTGCACAAGTATTTGCAAAGACTTACATGCACACTCAAAAGAAAATGAATGCATATCACCCACTGTGACTCAAACTCTTTTCTAGCTGCTAATAGTCCTCACAAAGAGAGGGGGAAAATGAAGTAATAGCAATAAATCTTCACATAGAATTTATGGCCTCAGTTAATACAGCCAGCCTTTATTCTGGATTGCTTTTGACATAGACAGTTCTATCAGTGGGCAACTCCCTTGCCAGAAAATTACTATGTGAGCATTCAGGTTTGAGAGTGTGTTTCAGTGCTGCGCAGACACGAGCTAAGAGGGAGAAGCTCCACGGCAATTTCCAGGATGTCCAAAGAAGTTACAGGATCCTGCTGCACTTTAGCAACCATCCCATCAGCTTCAGAAGGTAGTGTTGGCAGCTTCTGAGGCAAGTGGAGCAAACAAGTACTCATACTGTTTTAGGACAATACAAGAGCTATTGAGGTTGGATTTGCTGAGGGGACAAAAGAAAAATTCAAGTAAAATTGCACTGTTGTCCTTCTAATAAATATTCCTCTGTATACTATACCTTCGTGGGGGGAAAAGAATTATTTCATGCTTTTGGTTTAATGAATATATATGAGTGTTAACTTTATTAACATGCCTTTTATTCACAGTCATTTTATGAATAGCTCTGGAAGGTAAAACAAGATTACTGAATCTTAATTAAAAACAAAAATCCAAATGAACTGCAGAAGTATAATCAATACAAATTACATTATTTAAATTAAGCAAATTTAATTAAAGGCATTCGCATTAAATTTATTCTCTTTGGATTCAAAGCTTTTCCAAGTCAAACTGTTTTGTAACAATTTTATAAGCAGCACAGCAGTCAGTAAAATTCCACATTATCCTAAATTAACCATTATGTGCTAGACACATCATTTTTATGAAACAAAGTACTGATTAGGTTACATATTGGAGTTCAGCAACAAAGGGTAAGAAAAATCCACTTCACTCTGCAGATTTATTCTATATAAAGTTAATACACAATCACTGTCCATTTGATTGCGCAGACCCATATGCAGTTGAACAGTTCTATTCAATGTACCAACTCTCTCCAATCAGAAAACAAGTACTTGATGAGTACATGGCAGAATATTGGGCTCACAGAAAACATTCATCTGCCTACAAAAACACAAGTAGCATTTCTCACACAAGTTGCAGTCAAAAAATTGCAGGAGATCCCTGCAAGAAACTACCAGGACCCACTGGTAGTAATTATTAACACTAAAATTCTGTTTTAAATGAAATATAATTTGCTTCTTAGAGATGGTGAATTATGCTAACTGTCAATAGGGCATAAACGTGCTCAGCACCTTCCAAAAGTCAGAAACAGAAAAACCTGGTTAGCAGTAGAATCTTGTCAAAATACATTTCTATCAAGATAGTCCAAAAAATAAAAATTAAAAAAATCCTTATTGCATTACAAAGTTAGAATTTCATTCGTGCTGCAAGATCAGATTTTCTTAAATTTATTTCCATATTCTACCCCTCACAAAACCATAAAATCCACAAGCATGACAATGTTTCAAAGTTTTCTTAATCTAAAAAGCCCTCTGAATTAAACCTCCACAATTAAAGCGAAGACATCATAATGCTGAATATCAGATGCAGTAACTGCAGCCTTTATAAGACTGAGGGGCAGCTTCTTTTAAAAAGTCAGACAGACTATGTTGCAAGATCAAGCAACAAAATTTGCCAACACTATTAAAAAAAGACCACAAGGATCTTTCAGCAACAGCCACCAGAGTGACAGGACAGTTTAATCTTTTCTGGCAGAAGGTCCTATAATAATGAAGAAAAAGTGAAGACTGATTTAAATTTATATCTAAATTGTACCTTGGTATATCTATGATATGTTTTTAAGCTTAAGAAACAAATATTGAGATGATTTTATATTGAATATATATAATTTTACATATATATATAATTTTATTTTTAATATATATGCATGTGGCACAGTAGTAATGGCTAATGATTAAAAGTTTGTCAGTCTGCTTCCCTCCTGCAATACATGGGGAAGTGCTGTATTTCAGACACCAAAGATCTACAGTGGTAAAGATTAGAAAACTTTTCATAGGTTCCTCCTTTCAATGACTTGGTCATCAGAAACTGATAAATATTGCTAACAAGCTTCCATCGTTTGAGTCTTGTAGAACCTGTCTTTGTTGTAATCAAAACAACGTACATGAGAGAAAGGGCACAAAATGGCATGGCAAACCATCTATCTGCTCAGCATGCTGAGCAATATTGCAAATACTGTATGTAAAAATGCCTTACTGAAATCCTCTGAATTAAGACTGTGCATCACCTCTTTATTTATACTTACTAGAGCTAACTCTTTCTGATCACTTTGCAAGCAGGGGGCGGGGGAAATTCAAAATTTCAAATAATTTCGAAAAAGTGATACTGTCTTTTGTGGGATGCTCTCAACTCTTTGGTTTGTTTTACAGGACATTCAGGACTTAGAGATCATAAACAGAAAAACTATGAAACTGTCCTGTTTCAAAAATAGTATCAACCATTCAGTCAAGTCATATACAAGAAGCTGCTGTTCTACCTATAAACATATGAAACATTTTTACATTAATATGGCATTTTCTTTTTTTAAACCGATGGTAAGAGAACTGCTTTATAACAATCACAAATAAGCCAATGATTTTGTAAAGAAAACTACTTTTATGTGGAAGAATTCAATTAGAATGCTCTTGAAATGTATTTTTATAATATAAACTATAATATAAATATAAACTTTAAATAGTGACAGGTAAAACACATAATTTTTAACTGCTACTGCAAAGAGAATTATGAGAAGTAAAGCCCTGTAAACATACCTGTCTTGAGTCCTTAATTACCTTATATCAAACCTGCAGGATTGTGCATAATACAACTGGAAAACAAACTGCCATGTCCAGAATTTGACATAAATTTAACAAGGATTATAGGGTGTTGATGTTTGGGGATCAAGCAGTTGTGAATAGCAACAAGAATATACAAGGGTCCATATCCAACCACTGCTTTATTAAGACACCAGCAATTACACTCTTTAATTATGTAGAATATAAACCTTTACTAAAAACAAGAACTTACTGACAACTTAATTCTAACTTATTCCCTTCTAACCAAGCTCTACAAAAATTAGATTTTAAATGTGCCTGCTACAGCTTTACAGAAAGCCTCAAAATTTTTCCTCTCCAGATTTGGACCAAGACCAAGCTGGATTTTAAAGGCACAACCACCCCAAATTCTCGTAACACTTCTGCATTAAGAAAAAAGTTCAATATCTGGTTATTGTACTGAAGTCCAGCCTAAAATTTAAGAAAAAAGAATTCAACGACACACTTCTGATTTTGCATAAAATTAACTATTTCACTTTTAATACCCTACTTATTCTTGTTCAGGGTATTACAGAACACTTGACACCACTCCTTGTAGGAAATTAAATGCATGATGCAGGCAGGTATTTCTTTGAGTCTATCTGTCAGGACACAGGTAAAAATATTTATCCTCTACAACCGTGATCAAACAGAAAAAGCATTGAAATAGCAAGCACAGTTGTTCTTTGTGCACCTCCCTCAGTCCTTTACATGTCTCACTTTTCTCAAGACCACACTTTCTGTGCCTCAGGAAACCATGTTTGTTTTCTTCACTGCTTCTTCTGTCTATTTCATAGGTCCTGCATCTTTTCCACACACACTCTTCCTCTGTTTTGGGGTAGGATTGTCTGAAATGGAGTTGAAGATAGTTGCTACTATAGATGTAGCTTATTATTGGTGTCATATTTATTCAAAGCTTCTCTATCTTAAGTGAAGGGTATATTCCCTATTTCAAAATTTGAAATCTAGCCAAGCCCACAATTTAACTGCATTTGAATAAAAATCTAAAAATAAAATCCTGTGTTATTTTGTTCGCAACATTACTTGACCAAGTTAGCTTTCAATTAAACCAGTGTTGACTGAACTCAACTCAAACTGCAAATGCCTGTTATCACATCAAACAAAATGAAAATGGTCATGCTCTTACTTCTTGCGAATTCTAGCACATAATATCTTTAACATCAATATTATCTTTTTGCATCCATATTCCATGCAGGGCAATCCCATTTCAACACTTACTTTTTTACTTTTTGTTATTGTCATCCTGATGCCACAGCTGATAAAAATGTCACCAAACTTTTATTTTTAGAAACATTCAGTATTTTTTAAAAAAACTGACCTTTATCACAGCACTCTTAGTACTTCTTTAACAGTTTCTTTCAGGACAAAAGCATTTTAATAATTCCACCACCTTCAAGTACTTTGCTTTATAATCACGGATATGACCGACACACGATATGCAGACTTTAGGTCAGGTATCTGTGTTTGTTTTACTGTCCTTCTTGAGTGTTTTCTACTTCTGGTAAGACCCTGAACAAGCGTCTCTTTTCTTTACCCATCACAAAACTTGTATAAAATATAGTAACCCTGACAGCCACCCCTAATTCTTGCGTCAATGCGACTGACTGCAAACATTCTTCCTTTACTTACTCGCAGCAAGACCTAGCACGTTATTTCTTTATCCTCTTCTTATCGCCCTTTGAAATTATACTTACACCTTGAAGGGAATCGGACATGAAGTAAGAACAGATACAAGACTCACTTCTGGCCAAGGTGGAATCCTCTACAGCTTCTAAGTCCATGGAATTTCTTCAGCAAAACTTCAACACAACATGAAGTCACCTCCACTTACATATCTCATCCACACAAAAAAGAAATGCAACTAGGAATTTTGTGAAGACTTTGCCAGAATGTATTGCATGTAGACTCACTCAAACCCCACTACCCACTCAAACAGCTATCTAATACAGCTCAGAGAACATCACCATCACCCAGGACACTGGTTCATATCACAGTGTAATTTTAAATTCCAACATTAAAAATAATTTAAATCATCTGAATTGAAATATTTCATTCATACTTGTAAAGAACATAGAAACCAACAAGTAATCTGACTTACAATAAAGTACTGGAATTATTTCTAACTTTACACATCTGGCAAAGTATTAATTTACAGTCTGCTTCAAAGACATTCAACAGACATACCACATCCCACCTACCTGGATTTTTTAAGTAAAATCTTGTACAATCTTAGACTCTAAGACAGATTCATATATTCTAAATAACAACTTAATGGCTGATACACTAATCTCAGTCTATCAACACCCTGTAATTACCTACATATAAAGGGGAAGAACATAGTGAAGGGGATTTTGGGGGGCTACTTTACTGTAATTTTCCCCTTTAGGAGTAAATTTTTACAGCCTTCCTCAATCTACTAGAAATAAAAATGTATAAAGGCTACATTTCTTCTCTGTATGTATCATAGGTATATCCCAGAGCAACTCAGAGTAATGCATTAAAATACCCAGACCTCTGTGTCTTTCTTATATATTGTGATTGTTCTCAATAAATCTTGAAAAAGCCACTGAAACACTGCATTTATTTTACTATATTAACATATTTAGCACAAGTAACTGAAGTAACTTCATTGGAATAATTTGGAAAATCCAGCTATAAGCATGATGAGAACAAGATAAATTATCTTTTTGTTTTTCATGTTGATGTTTGCTGGATATTTAAAACTGGACTGCCCTCTAGAAGCAGGCATTGTTCTAGCTTCCTAAAGCAAACTATGTTTTATTACATATAAATACGTGAAGATATATGAAACTTCAGGTCAAAATTTTCCCTCAGAATTCCAAGAACATGGGATGTTACCTGGCAAAGGTGAGATCAGGTGATTTTGTTAAAATCTGAAAGATAGTCATTTATCTGATAAGGTTGTTGAACATATGAGAACATATTACAGAAAAGAAACAGAGATCCAGTCTTAATTGCACTTATTTGATTGCATTAGTTATAAAAGAATGAAGTAACTTATTTCACTCTCAGGATGAATGCAAGGTCTTGTAATAAACCATATGGAAGTGCACTTTCTCTGAAAGTTTAATGTGGCTTTTTTGTGTTAGTATTTTATCTGAATTAAGAGGTGACTCTATATATCATTAGGAAAAGATGACACCTTCAAGGTGATTGATTATACTTTTTTTCACAGCAACATAAAGGTTGTTCACACTTCAGGCAGAAAGACAAACCTTAAAAACTAAACACAACCACACTAGCACTGAGATCTTAATTCAATTTTTTTTGTTATAAAACATTTCAGAAAATTACTTCTCTTCCTTTTATGTAAAGCACAAGTGGTATCTTTTGTTCTCGGTTTTATCCAAAATTGAACCTGTGCAAGTTAGACAGTTCATTTAAGACCCTTTTCAAGATTTTCAAAGATTAATAATTTCTAACTAGTAGTATATGAAGAAGTTCTACTCATTCAAGTAGCAAGCACAGTAGGGAGACTAAACATGCCGCTGAGGCATCTATCTGCCTGTGTTCAGCTCCTGTTTCACATGTCTGCTAGGCTACATAAGCTCACTGGTACTAGAAGTAATGCCTACACTTTGTTTAACCTGGTGTAGTTACCACAGGATGTATTTAATTTATTTCTCATCATTCATAGATGCCTTCTCTACATTCTAAGTCAAGGATTTTGAATTGTGCATTTATATTTACAGTGTTTTCTTTCAGAAGCAGGAAATAAATAAATCATGTGTTTCAAAACTATGATACTGCTATGTGTTTCAAAACTATGCTACTTCTTCATTTTTGATACTATTTCCCAGACTCTCAGAAAAACAGAGAGAAAACTGCAAGTACATGCTTACCCCTACAATGGCCTGAGCCAAACTAGCAACTCCTGTAGTTGGTACTACTACAGTACCAACTGCAGGACCAGCAGAGGTGTAGATGGTCCCAGTAGACACTTCAGTAAATCAAGTGAAAATCATCCTTATACAAAATTTTATCTCTATATACAAAAGAAATTTTTAAAAAATGAAAGAAAAAACAATCCAACAAAAACCACTAACAAACAAAACAATAAAAGATAATTTGAGTTCCAAACCATGTCAAAGAAAACTGAAGCTGCATGGAGGAACACAGAATCGTTTCTAGTATCTTGGACTCTCTTGATGGTTCAAATGCAGAGTTAAAATGGTTCCAAATTAAATAAATTAATAAAAGCATGTAACTAGCACTAGTAGCAGTATTTGAGGGTTTTGCTTTATAAGAAGAAAGGTTTGGGGCTGGTGGTTTTAAGAGACCCCTAACATTTAAGACACCTTCTAGCCTACCACAATAGGTTACCACCCAGTGAGAAAATGCTAAATTAATGCAGCACGGCTAGAGAACTGACTTCCTCTCAAAGTACAAGAAAGCAGTTAATCTTAAGAATGAGTCTTACATTTGCAAAGGTATAAATAAGAGGAAGACAATGACAGGTGACTCAGTTCAATTGCCCAGGCATGCACTGACACCTGAACCACCTTCTGGTATATATGATGTCTGACTGAGTTCTAAATATTACACTGGATTCCTAGAGATTTGTACTCTTCTGCCTAGACAGAGGAAAGAAAAGTATCTGAGATGGTGTCTGACACCTGTGTTTCAGCAGCTGATTCAAGCCCAAAGAGTCTATTTTGTGAAACTCATATTTATGAAAATGATTTCTTAGTTAACTTCTACTTTCTTTAAAAACCTGGAATGAACACAATCCCTCTCTACAGGCTATGACATTAATATATACACAGAAATTTACATAGTGGCAAAACCTTTTCCTCAACAAATTGAGTAAAAATATAATCTGCATGCTCACAAATAGTAAGGAAAGGCAAACTGTATTGATTTACTCAAAAATTTAAATAAACTATACTTTGGAAAGGCAAGTTTATTGTAACTTACTGACTTTTTCTTTTAAAAGAAAGTTAAGTGAAAGCTGCTACAAAACAAAAACCTCTGAACATCCACCAAGTATGCCAACTTGATACATTTTTTACTTTGATACATGGAACCTCCTAGATAACACTTATAGGAAAAAAAGAAAGATTAGATTCCATCATTTCCCCTCACTCACAGTTGTCAGAATATACTCCAACATTTAAAATGTTACTTTACAGAATTCTCCTCTTCTTACTTAATCAAAACTGCATGTAAGAAAGAAGTGGTAGTATTGTTGGTTCAACTTTTACTAAATAAACAGTGCAGCATCTTGCATGAGAGCCCTGTGCCAGAAATATACATGCATACTGCTATTTACATGTACTCTACATCACACAGAAAAAAGTTGTGCCTATAGTGTTGGAAAAGATTCTTGAGAATACACAAGAACTTCAGAACCACAGAATACACTATTGACAGAAAACATCAGTACTTGCATATAACATAGCTCGGACTGTGCGAAGACAGGAACACAACCATATGACACTATTATGATTTTATAACCAGATGCTTTACCAAAACGGGAAGGTTCAAAAAAAACAATAGAATATTATTCTACTAGAACAGGTAAAAGTATTGTGATTATTACTATTCCTTTCTACTTGTAAAATCAAATTCTTAATTCAAAATATCTCAGTACTAGAAATCTAGAACTGTGCAAGTTACTGCCCTGTGGGAGACTGACAATCCCCCATTCCAGCAATATTAAACATAAATTTCAATAGCTGCTGTTCAATGGAAATTATGAGTTTGCGATTTAAGAACTAAACAGAGGT
The DNA here is from genome assembly GCA_013397195.1 of Hylia prasina. Taxonomy (NCBI): domain Eukaryota; kingdom Metazoa; phylum Chordata; class Aves; order Passeriformes; family Sylviidae; genus Hylia; species Hylia prasina. Next base: position 45,217 of record VYXD01001236.1, read on the forward strand.
GGTAAATGATGGCAGTAAGATATGGGGGGAAAAAAAAGGCAAGAGATCAATGTAAAAGAAATAAAGAAAAAATAAAAGAGAAAATTCCATGACAACTGCAAAGCTGAGAGTGGCACTGTGATTATGAAGTGAAATATCAAAATGCAGAATGCACAAGATTTGCTCTGAAGTAGTGTACTAACAATACAGACCAGAAATGGAAAGCATGTCTGGTTCCAGAAACCTTTTAAAATTTCATAAGCAGACAAGTCAGTGATATAAGGTGGCTAATTATGGTTTAGCAAGTAAAAAACATTGATTTTTACAGCCCGAATTATGGTGGTACTGTTGCAGACTGGTATCAAATGTATCAACATGCATGTTTAAAGAAAGTTTTGAAAATGCAACAAATAAAGTTGATAGATGAATAACTCATGAGCATATGCACATAGCCATTTCTGACATTCAGTACTAAAACACTGCAGCTGGGGTAGGGAAAGTCTTTTTAAATCTAAACCTTTAAATTTCACTCACCCACGTTTGAAAAAATGGTACAACTGAGTTGGATCTTTTTTTCTTTTTGTACATTTTATTGTACAAAAGCAGCCTAAACATAATCCTCACTGAAAAAAAATATTACCTCAATAAATTCTGAGAGGTGGAAGCATTTTTGTGCAGTATCATTGCTCCTCTGATAAAATCAGTGAAATCATATATATTGTGTCTCAATATATATTTCAAAATAAATAGACTGTTTGGATAACATAAGCTGGACATGGCTATCTTCAAGACAATGAGTCTTGTACCCAAATAAATCAAGATATTAAATAACTTTTCTTCCCTTTGAAACAGTCATAACTGCTTGAGGCTGCTGCAGCACAAAAACAAAATATCTTCACATAGGTCTTGAAACAGTCAAGCTGAAAATCTAAGGCAAAGTTTCATTTAACAGCCTGTCAGTTTTTTGATGTGAAGCTAATGAATGCAGTGGCAAACAAATCCATCAAACCTAACATCAAAACAACTGCACTTCATCCCACCAAAGGGAAAAATACAACCTGCAGGCCAGCACTTTGATCTAACCTATCCACGGAAAACACGTTGCTAAGCAGCTACCACTGAAGAATGCATGAGTAATTACTGACTTAATTTTATGAAAGAGAGCAATAATACTTAAGCACCCCTAGTTTCAAGTAGAAAAGGTTGGTAGACTTCTCAGGTTCTACATATCAGCTAAACAATAAAAAGCTTTCCAGCACCACCATCTGAAAACAAATCACGTCTTAAAAGGAGCTGCAGTACCAAAGAATCATTACAATGACTAGTAAAATCACCTAGTGTGACACTTCCCCTGAGAGCAGGCAGTAAAATTTACATACATCTATACTGAGTGAAAGTCACCAAGTGGTCCCACAAAACAGACACAGTAAGCAACAAGAGCAGTATTCAGAAATCCCAGTACTTTCTTTCTCTGAAAGCTTGTAAAAGCATGGTCAAGGGGTGTCTGAGAGTTGTGAGAGGCCCTGACAAGAATCTGGAAAAGCATCAGACAGTGGTCCTTTTTTCAGCTGGGATAGAATAAAGTTTCTTCCTCATAGCCAGTACAGTGCTGTGTTTTGGATTCAGTATGAGAACAATATTGATAACATGCTGATGTGTTTTGGTTTTTGCTCAGTAGTGCTTACTCTTAACATGAAGGAATTTTCAGTTTCCCATGTTCTGACAGCATGAAGTCCACAAGAAGTCCGGACAGAGCATGGCTGGGACACCTGATATGAACTGGACAAAGGGATGTTCCACACTACAGAATGTCATGCCCAGTACAACCTGATGGGAATTGGCCAGGAGGGGCCCATCGTGGCTGCGGGAGGAGTCTGGCATCAGTCAACAACTTTCTCTTGGGTTTTATTCCTTTCTCTCTTCTTGTCACTCATTTAATTCTTACTATATTATCATAATAGTTTATTTCAGTTATTAAACTGGTCTTATCTCGGTCCATGCAGCTTACTTTTGTTTTTTTCCAATTCTCCTCCATATCCTACCAGGGGCTGAGGGGAGCAAGCACTTTGTCTCAGGATGGGGTTAACCAAGACACAGGGGAGTGAGGAGATTGAAACACATGAAAGGAAATAAACTAAAATAATCCTAACTCTATAAAGAAGAATTAGAGAGCCCTAACCAAAACTTCTAATACCACCAGTCTCATGTACACACAGAAGAATTATGTGTAAATATTTCTATTCACCAATACTGATAACTGAACAGCAACCCTTTTCCCCCACACAAGTTACCTTCTCAGCACAAATCAAAGAAGATACCTAGAAAACATACAAGCTAAGAGCCACTGATTCATCTGCTTTATCAACAGTGAAATCCACTGGAGTAAGGCAACTCAAAAATGCACTTCACAAAACCACACATTTCCAGCCTACTCAAATAAATGTAGCACCATTAGGAAAACAATAAAATTCACAGAGGCTGGAAGGAACCTGCTAGCTGCCTCTATTTCATAAAATTCAATTTTTTTTTTCCCAAAAATAAACCGCACTCAGCAAATGAAAGTTACAGGATTATGAAAATGATTAAAGAGTATCTAAAGTTTAGAGCACCTCTCATCTTCACAGAACAAAAAATACAACTACACTTGTACCTAGCACTAGCACTACAACCCTTTGTTTCACTACGCTGTGACATATCCACACACCAGCACTTCACCAAACTCCTTCTGCACGAAATCCTTTTGCCAAGCATCTTAAGGAGAGGGTGACTGACTTGTTCTTTCCACTACCATCTCCTATTTCTCTTCCTGTGTCTTCTTGCCAATGAAAAAGACAACAAGAACTACACCATTTCTTCTCTGGAGCTGGGAAGTTTTTAGCATGCCAGTTATTTCCTCAGTTGTGTTGTTTGAGAGGCAGCTTTGATTATTTATCTATTATTTACTTCTACTTAATTCTGTACAACTTAATTTTGTCTAAAAGCAAGCTAAAAACAGTAGCTGAGCTGTAGCAAGCAGGCCACTGGAGGTGCCACCTACTATTTCTTTTGTATGTTGTTCTGGTTTCAGTGAGAATAGAGTTAATTTCTTCTCAGTAGCTCTGACAGTGCTGTGTTTTGCATTCAAAATGAGAACAGTGGTAACACACTGATGTTTGGGGTTTTGCTAACTTGTGTTTATTCCACGTCAACGAACTTTTTTTCCTTTTCTGGTGCCCCACCAGTGAGGAGGTGAGCAAAAGAAACTGTGAGGGAGCACTACTGAGACAAGTGACCGGAACTGTCCAAGAACATATTCCACACCACAGAACATCATGCCCAGTATATAAACTGGGAGGAGTTACCTGGAAGGCACTGCTCTGGTTCAGGAAGAGGGGTCTGGTATCAGTCAGTCGGTGGTGAGTAATTGCATTGTGCATCACTTTTTTTTTCCTTTTTATTATCATTGTTATCATTTACCATTTACCATTATTCATGTATTTTACTTTATTTTCAACTATTAAACCATTCTTATCTCAACATGCAAGTTTTACTTTTATTCTCCTCCCCATTCCACTGGGCTGGGGAGAAAGAGAAGTGGAGTGCATGCTGTTTCATCTCTAGCTGGGCTTAAAACCATTATAGTCTTGCACAAACCCTAGAAAACAAGCTGGAGAATACATGCCTGCTCTCAGGGTTCAACTATTACAGATATTTAGGGGACACACAGTGAAACCAAGTTTAGCATTTTCAAAGACAGAAAATCATTGCTGGAATTTGCATTCATAGTCTTTGCTTAATCCAAGTGTCCAGTACCAAGGGTCAAAAATATCTCTCATTTAACATTTGCATATGATTTCAGAGAATCTTTAGCACCATCTCATCTCATGCTGGAAAGCAGCATCATCATATAGCCTAAATATTTACTACAACTTGCTGGATTGTTGGGTTTTTTCCCCCACAAAAATCAATGAAGAATATTGATTGTATTTCAGGATTTTTTTTTCTAAGACAGAAATCCAGCTGTAAGCCATTACAAACTATCCTATAAAAATAAAAGTGTTCCTGTAGGAAGACAAATAATCATTCATCAGTATAGAATATTCTCTAAGGAGAATACAGCAATGAACTGACCCAGATATTGCTGCATTTCGCTGACACAGACCATTTCTGCACTACAATATAAAGGAACTACAGGATCCAAAACATTATTTTCAATTAAAATTCTTGCACTTTACACATAAAGAGAGAAAAGACAAGTCAGCTGCAGTAGCAGTAGTCCCAAGAATGACAAATGAGATTGCAAGGTTGTGTGGGTTTTGGTTTGGGACTTTTTCCTTTTTCGTTTAAATGAAATTACTGGACCTGAAAATAAAACTTACAAAAATATCGGTATTCTTTGGGGACACCAACTTTTTACCTTTTTAATTAACACCTCCAGAAAGTTTTCTAAGGTTGTGATAAAAACTAAAAACAGATATACTCATGGCTTTCTAGAGAAACACTGTAACCAAGAAACAGAGTACAATTATACAAATCAAATAATATTTTCTTCTTTTTTTTTTTTAGCATGATGGAATCTTAAGTATTTAAACAAAACAATTCAATTTTACTTGAATTTTTCTTTTGTCCCCTTAGCAAATCCAACCTCAATAGCTCTCATATTGTCCTAAAACAGTATGAGTACTTGTTTGCTCCACTTGCCTCAGAAGCTGCCAACACTACCTTCTGAAGCTGATGGGATGGTTGCTAAAGTGCAGCAGGATCCTGTAACTTCTTTGGACATCCTGGAAATTGCCGTGGAGCTTCTCCCTCTTAGCTCGTGTCTGCGCAGCACTGAAACACACTCTCAAACCTGAATGCTCACATAGTAATTTTCTGGCAAGGGAGTTGCCCACTGATAGAACTGTCTATGTCAAAAGCAATCCAGAATAAAGGCTGGCTGTATTAACTGAGGCCATAAATTCTATGTGAAGATTTATTGCTATTACTTCATTCTTTCCCCTCTCTTTGTAAGGACTATTAGCAGTTTGAAAAGAAAGTTTAAGATAAGTTTAAACCAAGGTGATATGCATTCATTTTCTTATGAACGTCTAGTGATAAACATGCAATTTAGGTCTGCATCTGTGCATGTGAAGGAGAAGTCATGTAAAGTGAAGGTTACTGGAAATGTTGAAGGAGAGAGAAGATGAAAGCCAGGCTGTACAGCTAATTATAGGCATTTGCCGTAATTAACACTAGACTGAAAAGCTGCAGAAATTCAGCCAGCAGAGTTCACAGAGGTCTTTGCAAATACTTGTGCAAAGAAAAACATTCTAAGTGGTAGCCTTAAATACTAGGTTTTGAACTTTAACATGTAGTTTACCTGAATTCATTCAGAAAGATTGATCTGATGTTGACTTACTAAGTACAAGTCTTTTTTGTTCAAAATAAGTCTTTCAGCTACTGGTAATGCAGTGGTACCAAGTAAATTCTGTCAGTTAATTTGTCATAAGGGAAGACCACCTCCCTCTCTACCACTGCCTGAAAGAACCTGAAAGTGAGGCAGGGGTTGGCCTTTTCTCTAAGTCATAAGTGATAGGACAAGAGGAAATGGCCTCAAGTTGCAGCAGGGGAGGTTTAGATAAGGTATAAGGACACATTTCCTTATGGAAAGGGTTGTCAGGCATTGGCCAGGGTTCCCAGGGACATGGCTGTGTCACCATCCTGAAGGTATTTAAAAGAGCTGTGGATGTGGCCCCTTGGAAATGTTTTTAGTGGTGACCCTGGCAATGCTGAGTTAAACAGCTGGATTCAGTGATATTAAAGGTCGTTTCCAGTGTAAAAAAATTATGATTTTTCAATATTTCTTCTGTTTGTCTTGTTTACCCTATTTCTACGACAGAAACAAATACCAGTAAGTTCTAGGGAGAATTAGTTCACCACACTTCCTTTAGTTCTTTTCTTCATCCACGTTTCCATTTAAAAAAAAGTCTTACCATCAGTACATTCTAGCATATTCTTTTTCATTTAGAAAAGAGAAGAAAAGTAAACTTTGATTCTCATTCTTGTGGTAATAAGTGATAAGAATTAAGCAAATAACATTAAGGACTCTGACCATTTGCCGAAGAAACTGCAGTTCATATTTGACAATGGTATCTAAAATTTCTCTATAGAGGGAGAGTAGTTATTATTGCTCCGATGCCACTTTGAAACTCGTAGGCATTTAAATTTAACTGCAGACACCAGAGAAATACTTTAACTTCTTGTATTGTGAATGCACAATACTGTTCCTACAAACAATAGTCACCAATCACAGAATTCAGCGTCCTAAGATAAAGGCTTCATCCCTATGCTAGAGAACTTTGACAAAATATTTAGACTGTATATGCAAAGACTTCATAGCTAAAATTTCAGAATTTCAGTAGGACTTTTGGGATGGTATAAAGCAACACAATTACACTAGCTTTAAAATTACCTAACACCAGTGAATTTTAAGATGACATTAAATTTACAGTATAACACAATAAAAGAGATGCATACTCGAGGCATAGAATATTTAACAGTTTTTACTGGGGGAAGCTGTACACCCAATAGTAGACTATTTTTAAAAAACCTGAGAAATATAAAGCCAGTACATTGACAGGGAGATACCTGCAGGGAGCACCACCTCAGCTTTGCTACATTTGATGAAGTCTGCCATTCTTGAAGTTCAGCTGAATTAATTTTAGAGCTCCATGACGTTCATATATTTTAAAACCCAAGTCAGTTTTATGTGCCACATTCAACTCCTGTGTATCCATGGTTCTCTGCACTTTGTTTCATTGTACTACTCCTAGAAATTTGAAGTTACCAAATGCATAGGCTATCAAATGCATTTTAGAGTTTAAAATTAACTTTAGAGTTGCCGCCTTATCTGTTGGCTATTAAAAACACAACTTTGTTATTAAAGGTAGACCCCAGTCTGAACACTAGATGTGTTTACAGATTTTCAGTACTTTTTGAGAACTTTCTCATAAAGGTGTTTCTCAGTTTCCAGGGTCTAATAAGAGTTTACTTACTTTACTAGGCTGTAAATCAGCACAGCTGATTTTGCCCTTTACTGCCTATCATTGTATTAACTAATGTATTAAGGAGGTTGCTATTAGAAAGGTTTTTTCCAATTACAAACAAGTCAATGCAGAAAATGCCTCGGACTGAAACTTTTTCTGAGTCATACAAACCAAGGCTTATATAAGCCTTAACAATGATTAAAAATCAGAAAATCTTAAAAAATAGTACAAGCTTTTGCTGAATAAATTGTCCATTTTTTTTTTGGGTTTTGTGCATTTACTTCATTATTTGTACATCCATCAGTAGAAAGCTACAAGCTTTCAGAAGGTACAGGGGAGGAAGTACAGGCAGTGCAATGGCTCTCTGCATCAGGGAGTAGATAGACATCAGGGAGTAGATCTGACTGCACAGAGCTCAGGATGATAAAAGGGTTGCACAACTATGGGTTATATAGGGGGCTAACAACATAAACATCCTGGTGGAAGTCTACTATAGACCACCCACCCAGCATGGAGAGGTGGATAAAATATTCTGTGAGCAGCTGGGAGAAGTAATCTCATGACCACTGGACCTTGTTCCATGAGAGGCTTTAACTTGCCAGATGTCTACCGGATACTCAAAAGAGCAGAGAGAAGGAAGTCTATGAAGCTCCTGGAGTAGATGGAAAATAACTTCCTGACACAGCAGTAAAGCCTACCAGGAATGAGGTCCAGCTAGACCTGCAGTTTCTAAACAGAGACAGGCTGGTGGGAAATGTAGTAGAAGGAGATTGTTTTGGGCACAATGCATAATGACCATGAAATGATAGGAGTTTTTAATTCTTGGTAAAGTAGGTAAGGGGGTCAACAAAACCTCTGCCTTGGACATTTGGAGGGCCAACTCTGGCCTGTTCAGGAGACTGGTTTAGAGAGTTCCCTGCACAGTCCTTCAACCTGTAGGGATGCTCCACAGCCTTCCCTGAAGGCTCAGCAGCATCCCTACAGGTGAAAAGACAAGATGGTAGGCAAGAAGAGTGGTCTAGCTGAACAGTGAGCAGGGAGCTTTCACAGGAACTCAGTGAAAAGGAAAGAGTTTATGACCTTTGAAAAAGGGGGCAGGCACCCCTTGAAGAGTACAAGGCTGTCATGGTAGAATACAAGGTGGTCATGTACGGAGAAAACTAGAAAGGTGAAAAGTTCAACTATGTCTTAGGTTGCAATATGTAACCAAAAATGTTTATTCTATTTTCCATCTGCTGAAACCAGTTGGGGAGGTGTTTTCTTTATCTCTTGTATGACCCATTCCTCATAATTCCATGGGGGGAGGGGGCGGATGCCTTCTGATAATGGTTCAGCTGTTAAAACCAGGTGGGACAGTGTTCTTTATCTCTTCCATCCCCCATCCTCCCTCCAGGGGGATATCTGCTGTTAATGGGCCATTAAGGCTCAGCACATGACTGAAAACATTCCATCATCCCATTGTGAGATGCTCCACCCAGTGGGGGGAGCCAACCATTCCTACCTAGATAAAACTGAGGCTCAGGAACACCAGGTATCCTGTCTTCTACTGGATTCCAGAGGAAGACNTATAATACGTCGGAGGGAGAGGGTTTACATTCTCCATTTCAAGGGAAACTCCAGCTTTCCCTGGCAGACACCTGTCTTCCCAAACCAAGACAAACCACAACTGGCCACTGTTGTGAAAAGACAATAAAAAGTGTTTTTTAATAAGTATATCAACAAGATGAGGGGCAAGAAAAATCTCCATGGTTTATTGTAGGAAGGGGGGAAACAACGTCACCAAGGCTAAAGAAAAGGCGGAGGTACTTAATGCTTTCTTTGCCTCAGTCAGAAAGTTTCCCCACAGCAACTAACCCCCGGAGCTGGTAGACAGGGAGTAGAACAGATCCTCCGTAATCCAGGAGAAAGTAATTAGTGCCTTGTTGTGCCACTTAAGATAGTGTATGGAGCCAGATGGGATTCACCCAAGGGAGGGTGAGGGAGCTGGTGGAAGAGCTCACCAAGCTGCTCTCCATCATTTATCACCAGCCCTGGTTAACTGGGGAGGTCCCAGAGGACTGGAGGTTGGCCAGTGTCATGCCCATCAACAAGAAATATCAGGAAACACCAGGCCTGTCAGTCTGACCTAGAGTGCCATGAAAGGCTACTGGACAATTATCTTAATTATGATCACACAGAACATACAGAAGAACAGACCCAGGCAGCAGGAGTTTGTAGAAAGCACATCCTGCTTGACCAACAGGATCTCCTTTAATGACCATCCGTGGACACAGGAAAAGCTGTTGATGTTGTCTGCCTTGACTTCAGCAAAGCCTTTGATATTGCCTCTCACAACATTCTCCTGGAGAAACAGTAGCTCATGGCTTGGATAGACACACTGTTCACTGTGCAAAAAATCATCTGTATGGCAGGGCCCAAAGAGTCATGGTGGATGGAGTTACATCCAGATTGATGGTCATTACCTGGTGTTCCCCAGTACACAGTAATGGGGCCAGTTCTGTTTGAATAGCTTTATCAGTGTTGGGGGTTAAGTTTGTTCCTTTTACTTAGAGAATTTTTCCCCATATAGTTGCTAGGAGACTAAGTATTGAGTGCTTATGGATGCTTAAGGAGACAAAGAATTGGCCCAACCTAATTATGGGGCAGGTAAAAAGGACCAGGGTGGCAGCTTCCATCTCTTTTGCTCTCTGCATCGAAGGAGGACAGTGAGGCTGTTGCTTGCTGCGGGAGGAGTTCGCTGCCGCCCCGGGTCCGGTCCTGAGAAAATCTACCATCATCTGCTCGTGTGCCCCGGAACTCTGAGCTGCCTCCTCCTGCCCTGCTGGAGCCGGGCCGGCCCTGCCCCAC
>VYXD01001236.1:60173-106001 GCA_013397195.1 Hylia prasina
AAAATATTTTCTTAGCTGACACCTAAGTTCAAAGTGGAAAACAATTAATACAGAAAATCTTGTAGAAAGCAGAAGAAACTGAATACTTCAGATGTTTTTAAAAGCTGCTATGTATTAAATTCATTCATGAAGAAGAAAGACAGGTATTCTCAGTTGCTGTTTGTATAATGTTCTTATCAAACACTTATTATGACCTAACAGTATAAAATAATCATTCATTCTTTTTCTATTACGTTAAAGCTTTTAAAATATATTTTAAATTAAGTAACAGTTCTTTTGGCTTTATTGCACCTTAAACCTCTCAGATCTTTATAATGATAAAGTTAAATTTAATTGCATTAGAAAAGCAACATACAGATATAAAGAAATTAAATACTTGTGTTAAAACACTGGGTATACAACTTAACAAAATGAGTTAAGAAGGATTTCAGTCAACAAAAAAAAAATCACATTCAAGCTACCATGGAAATAAATTAAAAATAAATAATTTTGGTAATGTCTTAGAAAAAAAAAATCACAGAAATGTTGTAATGGCTACAAGTGTTTAATTCTAAAAAATTCCCTGCTAAAACTATTAGAGGTTCTAACACATATTTTCATGCAGCCACTGCCTAAAAAAAAAAAAAAAAAGCCTCACCTTTACTACAGCAATGTTTATACTAAACACAATCTAATTCAATTCATGAAAGTAGAGTTTAAAAACAAACATTAATGTACCTTGTCAAAAGGAATTCCATACTTTTTCAATATTGAGGGAGAAATTAGAGTCATCTTGTGGCGAAGAAAAGCGTCACATCCTTGAGAGCTGCTCGGAAAGAACCCTAATAAGGCAAGAAAATCAAAACTGTACATCTTTTCATTAAATCAAATAGGAAATCTTTGTAATATTTTTCAATAGTTAATACTGTTTAAACTTGTTTTAGAATTTTTTATCATGTCACTCCTAGGTTGTGAGAGGTTTCACAAAAATCAAATGCACTTCCTAAATTTTTAAGCCCCACCCCCCTAACTGCTTTCCTGGGGGAGGGGCTACAGGGTCTTCTTTGTTTGTTAAGAAATGAAATAATTTAGAATAAATGTGGACCAGTATATTTTCTTACCCTTTAGAGAAATATATTTTTGCTGGGATTTTTTTTTATGTTAATGCTCATTCTGCACACATGAAAATCAAGTGTGAGGTTTACCTCACACTTACAAAGCATCTCTACAGCAAACAAATACAACTTCCTAACTTCGTACAATCTGTTGTATTCCTCACATAAATCGTAGTTCATCATTCACAGAAGCAGTTTAAATCTTGCAAAAACATGCTTACTCAATTATTAAAAACAAAAAAATCATTTTCAATCAACCATCTGAATTTTTTTAATGCCTTGAGAAAAAAAAACCTGACAGTACTTTTCCATAATATATAGCTTTCTAATGTTAAATTTAATTTCTTCACTCTGGTGAGTCTTATACATTAGGTCTATTAACCACCCTAAAACTTCAGAACAATCTAAAAGTTACCTTATTATAGTTGTTATAGTCTTTGTGCATTCAATCTAGCACACCCACCAGTACTGGAAGAACAATCTTTTTTCCAGAAATAAACAGCAAAGGTATAATAAAGACTTGTGCTGGTCAATGTACTAGGAAGCTTGCTAAGTTAAAAGAAACTAGCCCACAATTAGTGAACTTCAGCAAAAAAAAAATTCAAGTACTTTTTCACAATTAATGCCTATAACATAAATGCAGCAATCAAAATTTAGAATCCACAGTTTCTGAGCATCAAGAAATCTCAGTCCTAAGCAGCATAATAATAGAGATATATGGGAACTTGCTGTGAAAATGTGATTGAAAATGATACTTGAGACTTGAGGAAAGAGCTGGTATGAAAAGTAGCTGAAAGCTTAATTGCTAAAAGCAGAGAGAGTTTAAATGAATTTTCCTTGAGAAACAAATTTTGTACCAAATTATGTTACTGCAATATGCTTAATTAGCTCAACACAAGATGATAAAAAGCAAACGATGGGCAGACATCCAAATCTTAAGTTCTACCATTCCAGCTCTAAGAGATCACACATAGCTGTGACAAGTCCAACCAGAAGGCAGGCTTGCTGCTGAATTCCAAGAAAGTTGCAAATAACACAGAGCAGCAGAATACAACCTGCTCGAAATCCCCTACTAGAAATTTATAGGAGAACATTTGCTGTGGTTACAGAGCCCTCACAGTGAAATCGAAGTGCAGCCTACACATTCTGTACTGTTATAAAATATCTTTTGACTTGTCGAAGTCTACACAAATTTTTCAGCCTCATTCACCTCATTTTCTCAAAGGAACTCCCCCTCAATGGAAAGAAAGGAAGATAGTATTTCCTCATTATCAAAATGATATACCAAAATATCACCTCTCTTTATCAAAAGATCTTTTGTCTATCAGGCTAAATGTAAGTCACACAAGCTTTTCTTCTGGAAAATAAAATCCCTGTGGAGAACTGGCTAACAAATGCAAAAAAATATCAAACAGAGGATTTGGCATTAGAAATATTACAAGACTCTTACAAAAACATTCAGTGCAGGCCAGTTCAAGACATGCCCAATATTAAGAAATTCTGAAATATACCAAGCTGATGTTAAAATTACCAATTAAAAGGATTATCATATAATCCTGTATGTTTAGTGAAATCCCACATACAAAAGAAAATATACGGAAATCTATCTAGAATGTAACTACTATTCAAATTCTGTAGCACATTCATGCTTTTAAGGGACACATGGAATTTTAATTTAATCCATTAACACTAATCCATTAACTCTAAATCAGTTCTGCAAGAGCAGATATTTTGTAGGAATTCACATGCAACCCCAGTTTCTTGGATGGCCTCTTGAGATATGGCAGACCTATACCCTATTCATCTCCTTAGAAATGATTACAAAGAAACAAAACAAGAATTCAAAACAATTACTTCATGGAAGCCAATGAGAAATAATCAGAGCTCAGGGTAAAACGGAATAAAATTCTCATTGATTTATGTTCATGAGAAAAAGGCAATTAAATTGAAAATTCTCCAATCCATGATTTACAGAAACACTGACATTTTTACCAGCTAGAGACAAATTAGAACAGTCTGCACAGTAAGTATGTGATTCAATACTTCCTGGCCAAATGTTTGGGTAGGAACAACTACAGGGAGAGGACTTTTATCCACCAAACTCAAGGTTCCTCTCAGCTTTTCAAAGCCCTTATTGAGTTAGCCAAAGCAGCTATAGCAAAGAGTATGTGAAAACAGGCTTCAGACTGTGTTAACAACCAAAAACAAGCCCTTGCAAGACTATATACATACTCTTAACAGATAACATCCCAAAATGTCCAATCTTATCAATGCTATTTGTACAAACAAAATTAAACTACTTTAGTAACAGCAATATCACTGAACTGAGGAAGACACATCCTTTGTCAATGCTATTCTACCTCAGCATGATCTTTCCACAGAATTTAAGGTTTTATAATCCAAATATATGCTAGATAGAAGTCAAAGCCTTCTCATCTTTGAGCAAAGGTAGAAGCAGTGGGCATTCAGCAGATTCCTAGCTGTAGAGAGATATAGAATATATTTTAAAAAACAATTTCAAATCTCTAAATTATTGAGGGACCGTGAGCGTTGCTACCTGGCAGTCTCATTTTTTTCCTTTCCACCCTGAGAGTGTCTTTCCAACATAACACATACAGTTTCTATCAGATGACTACATCAATATCATACCTATCACTCGCACAAACTGAAGTGGATGGGGCTCCGTTCCCTTGTTGATTAGCATTTTCAAGGTATTTGAAATGCTCCTCTATGCTACTAAGAATGTGCCCATAATGTTTTCAATTACATTGTCCAGCTGAAGTCATATATGCACAAATTACAATATTATTCCTAAAAGTATAATTCTACAACTTCATTGGACTGAACAGGTTTGTTTGCTATATTTTACCTTGAATGGTCAAGGAAATCGTAATATGGTCACTAATAAAGTCATTATTTAATGACTTTATCCACATAAAATCGTACTCTTAGGGAACTTTCAAATCAAATTCTGACCAGTGCAATGAATGAAACCAGACATCCTGTAATTTTCAACACTTCCTTACTCAAAACTTCATCTGAAATTTAAAGGTGCTGCATTTCTCATTAGTATTATTTAAAATTTAAAAATATATATAATCATAAAACTCACAACATAAGAAAAAGAATACCCTAAATTGCAAATATCTTTAATGTAGTTTAATGTTAATGAAAGTAAAAATAAATCAAATTAACATAAATAATCTCAAGGGGTTTTTTTATTTATGCAGACCTTAATTTAAAGGACTTACACAAAATATTAATCATAATTTGTAGATCGGTACTGTTGAAACAATGGCAGAGATTACAGAAGTTTTCTAGTAATTCTCTTTTTAGATTTCACTTTGATAGGGACAAATACAAACTTTATATATTTTATTTAAATTACTTTGCCATGATCTGAACTAATTTAACCTTCTGTGCTGAGCATGAAAGAAATTAGGAGGCTAAGTTTGCATAACACCAACCATCACAAAGGAACAATGGCACTTTGTATGCTATAAAAAGCAGAGTACAAAAGCCACAAAGAGGCTTTCAAGTGGTATGAAATACAACTGTAGGTTTGCCCAGATGAACATGTTCAAACCATAAGTTTACTATCTCTTAAGTAAGACTTTTCTAACTTGACTTATTCTTTTTTTGAGAAAAAGTTCAATTCTTCAACTGATAAAGTTTTCACATTCAAGATCCTTAGAAGTTATGCAAGATCTACTGCAAGTCTCATTTCAACAATTATTTTAATTTGCTTTCATACATAACAGTTAATGACTTCTGCATAAAATGAAGTAATTAATACTATCCACCATACAAAGTTTTGTACAACAACCATACATACTTACAATATATTAAATTTTACGTTAGTTTCTTCTTTAACATAACTGAACATCACAGATAGATGTCACCTCCTTTCTAAAACAGTTTCTGCACTCAAACAATCTATTAAAAGATCTTCAGAATGCTTCAATCTGCCATTTCTCATTTGCCACTCTGCCTCTATTCTCTTTATTTTCTAACCCATTTAGTAAAACAAAAAATCCTTTAAGAATACCATGGTCTTACAGATTAACATAACAACACATATAAAAATTGGAGTTAACAGCTCACTTGAGATTTTTATTACATTTATGTCTACATAAAATTGAAAAAAAAATCTACATAAATGAGAAAGCAGCTGAAGGGCAAAATCAAACTGTTGTCTTTATTAGATGCACGTCTAATATCTTTCAGACAAAGCATTTGTAGACACCACAGTCAATCAAGATTTCAGTGGAAAGCAAAAATGAAAGCATTCATGCACAAAAGGCATGTGTTGTAATTGTGATGTGCAGACAAGATAATGGAAAATATTCCAACCTTCCTTTAATTTTATGTATCAACTGCTGCCTTGACTTAGACAACCTGTCACATTTAATGTATTATTTTATTATTTTAATTATTTAGGAGCCTTCAATTAATTCAGTAGGCATCTGGTCATCAAAGCTAACCTTCCTGGATAAACTAGTTTCTTTTTCCTTCAAATGTTGCACTAATGCAAAAATATTTTCACTACACATGGTATTAAGTACAAAGGTCTCATTTACACTATGTTTTATTAATGTTTCCTTTTAAGTGACTTGCAGCTGCACAGCTAACTTCATACTTTCATCTTTGTAAGATACCTTACGTGAAACAGGCTGTATTTTAGAAGGCACCAGTTGCAAAGTAGATCATCACAGCATGGAAACAATAAGAAATGGTAATTTTCAGTTAAAAAAAAAAAGTCTATTATTTAAATTGTTCACCATTGCAGCATTATCTTACACATTCCATTCTCAGCTATTAGCTGGACCAAAAATATCTTGGAAACAATCTACCCACAGAAAAGTATCCCAGGCTACATTAAACTCAAACACTAAAAACTTAGTTTCATAGACAACACTTCTCAACATTTCCTAATGCATCTGTCTTACATTGCTGCTACAATAGTAATCTCTGTATGAGTACCCAGTTTTCTTACAGAAACCCAGTTTCATTCAATAAATGTAATGGAATAAACACTATTCGAAATTCTATCATCTCTGTTCAGTATCCGATTCTATGCTTTATTTGTTATTTGCTATTCAAAACATAGTACTGAAATAAAAATAACTAAGTTATGATCATAAACATGATTCATCAAGGAAGTTTTCCATTCACCTCATGGTTTTTCGTAACTTACACTACATAAAATTAAGAGCAGCAGTGGACAATTTACTTCTGCACAGATGCATCCAATTCTGACAAGCACTATGACATCTAGACACTGTTCCTCCAGTATAACCCATCAGTTTCTGAAAAACAGCGGCCTTGGAGATTTCCAAGATTTCCGATGCTTAATGTCCCTTTTCTATTAATCTACTATGCTACCATCAGCAATAAGAGGGCTGTGAACCTTCAGGCAGTTTTCTAACATAATACTTTCTTTTTTCACGTAGCAAAACATGTATCTCCAAAAGTTACCTACTTCCTGAATTTGTATATATTACTCCAATACCTACAGAAATCAAGGTATTTCAAGGAAAGAAGGAGCTTTTTTTTTTCTGGTCTACAACAAGTAACACCATGCCTCAATATGACTTCATTTTTAGAAATGAGTGAACAAGTGTTCCTTCAACTGCCCGTCCTTTCCTCGCACTCCGAAAAAAAAATTCAATGCATACTCACTACAGCACATTTAAATTTGAATGGGTTTAGAACACTGCACAGCTGTCATCAAGCAATATGAAATCCACAATAAATGCCAGAGCAGCCAAAAAACATCATGTGCAAAGCCTATCCACCCAAAGATCTTGCTTCCATCAAATGTCTAAACTGTGCAGAGAGAAGCGTTTACATACAGCATGAAAAGTTGGCTTCCTTTGATTAATCTCATACCAAATAGTTGCTGCTCCAAGACATCAAAAGCCAGGGATAGCTCCTATGCTCCTCTAATATCTTTCTGTGCTCCAATCTCCGTCAGATACCATTAAAATTTTAGAATTCACCAAGGAGAGTAAGGAATGCATACTGTGAAATAAACCATCTCCTTAGGCTTACTTGAAACGTGACAAGACACTTCTTTCGGAGTCTCTATGTATACTGGAAGACTCCATGAACAATAGGTTTTTGGTCACCTTGCCCATGTCAGTCATCACAAGCCTTTACCATAGCCCCTTCCCTTTAATTTACACTCCTTCTCACTGGAAAGTTGAGAGTTTACTAGTAATTATGAAAAGAAAAAGGCAATTTTTTTCAACAGTTCTAGTGTCCCTCCCTGAAACTTTTCCAATTCTCTACTTCTTTGACTCTTTTATAATTTCTTGTAAAACTAAATTATTGAATCATCCCAAGTCAGTTCCATAGCCCAGCCGACAGGTTTCAATTTGTTTACCATCGAAAACCAAAGTGTATAGAGTTCTATAGTTTGCACTGGGAAAAGAAAATGGAAAGCAAAGCAAATGAGTGACAAGTTTTTCAAAGGAAACTATGACAAAATTTAGGAATAGGAAATGTAATTATTCAGATTAAAATCTGTTTTCCCGAGACATGCTTTTTAGATGGTATTTACTTTCACATCTTTAACTACAATAGTTTAGTAGTAGATCAGAAAAAGAGTCATGCACTCATATACTAAGAATAAAAAAAATGGTATAAAAACAAAATACACACAAATTTTCAGAATTTTATCCTGATACACAAGATCTAATTATGAACTTTCAATAGTATTCCTTTCCTCTAATTCCATTTCACTAAGCACTCCATTCCATAATTCCTTTAATAGTTATTAGCAAGCTCTAAAACATGGGCTGCCCGGCCAAGAAACATCCTTAGTTATTTCCATGTTCATAATTTGCACTCTTAATTCAGAAACAAAAGTAGATGTGCAGTATTACTGAAAAGAAAACAAATTACTGAGTGAAAATCTTACTACAGACTAGTGATTTTTCTTCCTTAGACCTCAACCTTACAACCCTATCTCTGCTCCTTCTCTCAAACATTTCTGCCACTTCTAAATGGCAAAAGTCAGTACATGCTTTAGCTAAAGTGGATCTATATGCCTGTTCAATAATCAGCAAACTGCTAACAAATAAGAATAGTGTTTCTACAGTTTGTCTGCTTACCCCTTCACAGAGGCATTAACCAGGACTCCATCCTCTACCCAACCATCAACTTTCATGAAACTTTTGGAGACTCATCTGTCTTCAATACTGCTATCTCTGTATGAAATTTGGGTAAGATTCAAAAAGCTGCTGAAGAAAAGAAGCTAGGACAAGAAAGAGCAAGGGCACAGAGGAAACAAAGATACTAGCAATGAAAATCTAATTAACAAGAAAATACTAAGCTTCATTTTCCTAAGATTCACCAAGTTAAAAATGCCAGTACAAAACAAAGTCCTAAAAGAAGTCACAAAAAAAAAACAAAAAAAAAANAAAAAAAAACTAAGCTTATTTCTAGTTTAAACAGTCATGTTGACAATATTTTATATTATTACATCACCACAATTAAAAAAGAAATATATATTTTATTTTTCCAAATGAAATTTTTAAAATGTAAAATAGGTCTAATTTATACAAGTTTGATTTCTTTGAATTTTAGTATCTTTCACAAGACACAAGGGTTCAACAGAAAAATATGAGCACTAAACACCTCTATTTTTTCCTACAGCAAAAGCTGTGTAATGAAAGGATTACTTGCCCCTGGAGCATCATTATAATTAGTTTTAAATTATTAAAGAAGTAGACTTTCTTTAATTTACAGAATTGTACATATCTTAGAAACCCACTGTTCTTACAATAATCCATTTTTTTAAAAAAAACCACAAGCTATCTACAACAATTCAGCAAAAATACAAAAGAACATATTATTTTCAATGTTTACTGCAGCCAAAAAATAGAAAACTATTAAAAGGTTATCTCATTTCTACTTCTCTTTGTTAAATAACATATTTACTGCACTTCACCAACTCACTGTATGTTTTAATTAGGATGTATTATTGACTTTAACTGCTTTAATATGTGATATAATAGGCTTTTTCAGTTTAATGTTGCAATAACAGTGGATTGATTCTTCTCTATTAAAAAAAATCGTTCAGAAAACAAGAAAATGTATATTCAGTGGTNCCCAAAACAAAGAACCACTTTAATTCTTAAGAATTTCTCAGGGCAATAACAATGTAGACACATAAAAGGGTTGTCCTTCAAACACCAAACATATGAAAATACTGGAAATCTTACCTTGAGCTAGTCTTTCAAGTCGTTTCCCATGCTCTGGAGGAACAGCATACCTAAAATTCACATAAAGAAAAGGATGAAATGCTTAAAGACATAATTTCTATATAATGACTAGAAGTCATCATTCATGTATGATAATATCTAACAATACAGAAGCCAAAAAGATTAAAAACTAAAAAATTACACAGAAAAAANTTAAATTATTAAAGAAGTAGACTTTCTTTAATTTACAGAATTGTACATATCTTAGAAACCCACTGTTCTTACAATAATCCATTTTTTTAAAAAAAACCACAAGCTATCTACAACAATTCAGCAAAAATACAAAAGAACATATTATTTTCAATGTTTACTGCAGCCAAAAAATAGAAAACTATTAAAAGGTTATCTCATTTCTACTTCTCTTTGTTAAATAACATATTTACTGCACTTCACCAACTCACTGTATGTTTTAATTAGGATGTATTATTGACTTTAACTGCTTTAATATGTGATATAATAGGCTTTTTCAGTTTAATGTTGCAATAACAGTGGATTGATTCTTCTCTATTAAAAAAAATCGTTCAGAAAACAAGAAAATGTATATTCAGTGGTACAAGATAGTCAAAATCCACACTGTTCAACTAAGTAAACATAGAGCCTCTTACTACACTCTGAACACATTTCATTCATCAGCCTTGAAAATTCACTCAGAAAAACAAGCAATAAACGTCCACCAAGTTGTTTGCACACACACTAGAGTTTTACTATTTCACTCTATTACAACTGAAACACCTGCACAGAAGGAAGACCACTACAGAAGACAGTGCTCTCTGAACAGAACACATGCATACTGACAAGCGACTCCAAATGGTATTAAACAGGCTTTCAGCTTACTATGCTCAATGTTTGCAGTTTTAATCAGAATTTTGCTCTCTCACAAAAATGCACTTTATTTATCTCCATATGTACTTTCAAAGTGTTTATGACTGTTTTTCACTCCATATTACACAGGCCCCAGTGTATCCACACCAATCTAAACTGTATGTTTTCCATCCTTGACACTCCATCAGAGAAAAACGCTATGTATAGCATTATATATTGTATTGTACGTCATTAAATACACAACTCCATAAAGTAATGGAGTTAATGCCTAACAAAAAACCTCAAAACTAGTTCTCCTTCAAAAGTACATGTTATACAATTTAGTAATAATATGGAGTCACATGCTTCCATTTGTACACATAAACATGCCAACATTACAAAAACACTCTCAGTAAGTCTTTTGGAAAGACAGCACATGATTTAACTGTCCTACAGTTATTTATTTAGCTAACCTAAAATTACAAAGCGATACAATATATTAAATGCAAGCTGGTGTTTTTCATCACAGTCTTCACTTGAGTTGTAGGGTAACACCTGCTACTCAATCCTTTATTTCTTCCCTCTGTTGCAATTGCTCCTCACAACCAAGACAAGGACAAAGGAATGGAGACAGATAAGTCTTTGTACTATGACACATTAGAAGTCTCAAAGTAACTACAGAGAACAGTTCAAACTTGATTCCTAACACAATTTATTACAAAACTGAGCTTAGCACATGTGCACCTGCCTTTCATGGTGAATGACATGAATCTCACAGGATCCTTAGTCTACTCTATATTAAACAAAAAGCTCCCGAATCCAAATGACCTAGTCAGAGAAAAAAAAAGCATTCACTCTTAATCTCAACAGCTAGCTTGTAGGAGAATTTGAATAGTTAAAAGCTCTTAGAAAAATGCCTTCATCTTGTGCTCAGCTTTCTTTTAGCCACATTACAAAACCACCACTAACATTGTTGGACTTCTCATATAATAAGGTCAAGTCCAGCCACCTCCAAAGCAAATATAATGGTAAATCACTAAGAGGTGAAAAGAGTGTTTCTTGGATAACAAGCAAATAAACAGACAGAAAGTTACGAAAAGACAAAAAGGGAAATGATGATGCTAACTAGATCTTAATTTTATTAGTTCACAAATATATACCTGGTATGAAGAGTCACCGCTTATTGATAGTCATACTACAAGGACAGATAAAACACGGTACCTGTATTTATCTAGTATTGTTCAAAAACATCTGAAATACGTCTTAGTTCAGCAAATCAAAGGTACTGGCAACAAGATAACTACAAATAAGTAATAAATATAAAATTTACATCATTAACTTGTAACTATATATATATATATAATTTTTATATATATGTATGTTTTCAAGATTAATGCTTCTGTATTGTTCCTCAGTCGCATCAAAAACAACAAATTGTTACTTTACTGTGCAAAAACTGCTCAGCCAACCAAGATGATCATTAGACAAGCAGCCTCTTCCATCCAGCCAATCATTCTCATGTCAGTCACATGGAATGGAATGAGAAACAATTTAAGTTCCATTCTTCCAAAGACAGGTGTATGCACAGATAATGGTTAACAGCATTAATCGCAAACAAATTTAGTGGGATGTTGAATACTTAACCCAACTACTTCTCTAAACGCCATGTTATATGGACAAGGTAAAAAGAGCTGTTGATTCTTCCTGCAGATTGGTATTTTAAAAATTCAAAAGCTGCAAACCCATAAAATGTTGTTATAAGTAAACATCATCCATTTTTTTCAAAATGAACCATACGCATGGGTTTTATAACTGGCAACAGACAACTTGCAACACTCACATTATATCAAAACAATGCTAACTCCAGGCATAACTGATCTCAGAATCATGTGACCCTTTTATCAGCAACTGATTTACTCTATTATCTATTTAGGTAGTTCATATTTATTATAATAAACCTGATACATACCTTTGTAAAATATAAGCAGATTTGAATTTCATAGACTTAATTTAGGAAGTTAATATGTGAGATGAGAAGTTTGAAAGCCTGTTGCCACCTAAAAATGTTCCTATCCAATCTAAATATTTTAAAAAACAAAATCCTCTTCCACAAGGGAAAAACAAAACAAATAAACAATTAAAACGTCTCCTTTTCTTCTAATCTCTGAGCAAAGTTCTTCCATTTTGTGAAGAACATTGAAACTAGCAAATGACTGCTATGTTTCAGGCACATTTGAGCTTCTGAGAAACCACTACAGTATTTGATTACAGATACCTTTTCACAACCAGAATCCCTGTTTGATTACAGTCATCTCTGTGACTCATAATATTTCTAATTTTTATGACCGTTTTCAGCAAGACATCTGACCAATCCACCTGGAAGCTTTATACTTTATTCCCATTTCTGCTGGACAGGTTTGACTTCTCTGTAGTTTACTGGGTCTGTTGTTTCCTAGACATAGAACATAGCTAGGAAACATGTCTCCGCCGTCCGTGGTGTGCACAACTTTTGCAAAGGTACCAAGACCCTTCCACCTACACTGAACTTTGCATCACCCGCTCAGATTTTAAATAGTTTTTGTCACCTGCTGATTACACTGAAAATGCTATTAATCCTTCCTCAGAAGGCCCTGTAGAGACCTAGCCTCTCTAAATCCATTTACCTTATTGCCATATTTGCTCTTAAATTATAAAATGTTAGCATCAGTCTGAGTATGTTTTTCTTTCTTCACCTTTTTTGCCTATAATTTTGTCTAAAACTAATATTAGATAGAACACTATCTATTCTTATCCCATCATACTCATAGCCCCATTATGATTTCCCCTGTTACTGGGATGCAAAATCTGGAAGCCTTCACGTGAAACGTTTCAAAGACTTCCACAACCCCTGCTGTGTAACTATATCTCTTTCCTGATTTTTACACCTCATTAAGCAAGATGAAAAGGTGTTGGTACACATTCTACACAGGCAGATCCATAAAAACAGATTCTAGTCACGCCAGTCAAGCGGTAACAGTAATGTTGCTCACAGTGTACATTTTAGGCAATCAAGAGATCAGATTCCTTGCCATCCTATATCCACTGGAATAATGGCAAGAATTCCTGAACCTAAAGCCCTGCTTTATTTTGATTGTCACAATAGATTTATTTCCTCTTACGACCTAAATAAACTGTCAGGTCCAGTCTCACTCTCCTAATCCACCTAGTTTTGGCTGTCTAAGCACTCTCTCTTTAACAATCTGGTCTCTTTTTCTTGAAATGGTCACAAACATGGAACCATCTCCTCTTTCTGTAGTATTTATTCCTGTTTACTTTATGACTGACCAACCCTGCAAGGTGTTTTGTGATTTATGAAAGACATTACTATACAGGAGAGGTTTTTAACATAATGTATTGTCTCTTGTCATTTTTAGTCTTCAGAAAAGCTAGGAAGCAAAGACCAGATGTACTGTCACAGAAAACATACAAATTGATATGTGAATTTTTTTTTTTTTATCATACTGCAAGTTTTTACTGAGCCCCTTTCAAGGGAAAGTAAAAACCCAGTTCTTTGTGCAGAAAAGAACTCAGGCCTTCACCATCAGATATAAAAGGCGACCAAAATAAGCACAATATTTTAAAATATTACTTTCTCAAGTAAAATAATTTTCTATGTGTATTTTCTACACATCTTTTCTTCTTTAAAATAAAAAAAAAATTGTCCTATTATTATGAGATTTGAAATACCCACAGTTACATGAAAATAATTACTTTCTGCCTGCTTAACAAATACTTCCTTATATTCATTATTATTATTCTTCATGGAGAAGATTTATATCATCTCAACACTTAAAACAATTCAACACTACTGCTGAATTTATAAACTTAAAATGTAAATTGAAGCATTATCCATATTTTACCTAAGGATATAGTAGCTATATTAATAGTATAGTATTTTTACTAGTAACAAAAATCTGGTCTGTGCTAAGCATTAATTTTCAAGAGCACTTTAATAGTTTAACATGACAGAATTCCTCAAATCATTACACAAAACAAAAATAAATTATTTTAAGACGTATACCTCTGAAACAGTAATTACAAGAGAAGAAACGATTTAACAACAAATGCCAGAGTGAAGAAATTTTTAGTATTAGCCAGCAGTTTATAAATACCATTACAAAGTACATAAATATCAAGAGAGAACTAAATTAATAAGCCACACTATCAATCACACCAGTGGTTTTTCTTGCTCGTAAGACTTTCCCTAAGAAACTGAGGTGTAAAATAAGGTACCATCTTCAAGGTACCTTTCTTCTCAGAACACAAAGAGAAAACTGCAGTAAAAATTCCTGCCTAATAGCAAGTAATTTTAAGTCTCTTCCCAGTAAATCTTTCCCCACCATATACCCCAATCTCTTCTGCTCTTATATTAAACTTAAAAGCCCTGAAATAGAGTAAGTTCCTTCTTCTCTTTCATAGTGTTTCCTCTTTACCATATTTTTGCAAGGTAAAGAAAAATCTGTAAAATTAACGTGTATTACATGACACATTATGTGTTACACAAATATATACATAAACATCTAACCAGCTGCAATCCTGATTTCGTAAGTTCTTGGACACATTTTTCCCCCATGTTTCATATGAAGCAGTCAGTGAAGGAATCAATGTACATAATATAGAACTATAGACTTCTCTACATAACTCTTGAAGTAGGAGTGTGAAGTATAAGAAGTAATGCAAGTTAACCTATGCCTAAACACTGCAGAAAGCTTAAAATTCTATAGACTGCGACAGCAGTTAGACTCAGCTGCTATCCACAAGTTCTAATTGTGGCTCTCAGATGGAAATGGCTGTCCTTTCATAATGCAGAAAAAATATTCAGCATGTTAGTTCTCCAAAAGACCAGTGTATCTATCTTGAAAAACCACATGTACAACCAGTAAAATCCAAGAAAATTGACTATATATGTCAAGTTATTTGGTTTCACTGAGGATTGTCCAATCAGTTGAATTAAACAGCAGACAAGATCTTTACTATCTGTATCATAAGATTCAGCTCCTGCCCCACTTTCTGAAAGAAAATATTATACTAATATTACATTAACACGTGACACATTTTACTGATAAATAAACTTTGCATAGATTATTGCACCTTGCTCCAGTAAAAGGCACATGTGTAACAGCAAATAAATCTTTAGCTGTCTTTCATTCAACTTTCTCATAATGCTGCACTTCTTAAATATGTGAGCCAATGTGGTACAGAAAAGGAATTTGTATCCACCACTATTTCTTCGAAATATTAAGAGGTCAGTGTTTAATGATTTTGTTCATTAGAAGTATAAATAAGTATCAATAAACTAGAAAAGCATTTATCCTGTTATCAACTCATATTTCCTTCAAAAAACTTAAAAGAAGCTCTCCTAGCTTCTTCCCATTGTATCTAAGGACTTCAGAGTTTAAGTTCTCTACTGTTTGGAATTTCACCATATGCAGTGATTTGTTCTTCAAACAACACTTTCTAAATTCCTAAGACACAAAAACAACTTTATGCAATCATGGTATCACCTAAAATTGTCCTATCATCTTGGGACATTCTGGAATCACCTACCTCTACATCCATTTTTTAAAAAATATATTGATGCTACGGTTAACAAGACTTTCTGTATGTTTAATTCTATCAAAGAAGCAATCTCACACACCTATGTATATAATTTATCAGTTTCAAACATGGACCTGCTTTACTACAAGAGGTATTCACCTCTGCCTTAACTTCACATTCCTACTTCAAGGGTTATGTAGAGAAGTCTACAGTTCTATATTATGTACATTGATTCCTTCACTGACTGCTTCATATGAAACATGGGGGAAAAATGTGTCCAAGAACTTACGAAATCAGGATTGCAGCTGGTTAGATGTTCATGTATATATTTGTGTAACACATAATGTGTCATGTAATACACGTTAATTTTACAGATTTTTCTTTACCTTGCAAAAATATGGTAAAGAGGAAACACTGTGAAAGAGAAGAAGGAACTTACTCTATTTCAGGGCTTTTAAGGCAATTTATCAGTTTCAAACATGGACCTGCTTTACTACAAGAGGTATTCACCTCTGCCTTAACTCAAAAGATTCATTACATAAGCAAAGCAGGTAAACAAAAGCAGTGATCTAAGAACAAACACCTGACCATCTACCACACTCACAATATAAATACATGATAGGTATTTAAATCTTGTATGAGTATTAAAAAAGCAGTGATGTTTTTTGATGGAAATAAAAGCTACACATTTTCTGTCCAAGTTTGGATGACTAGAAACTGCCAGAATTGAACTACACAAAACTTATTTTTTACATATCTTTCTAATTATTTTACATCCTCTTCACAGGTATCCTGGGGAAAAAAAAAGTTTTTATGAACAAAAGGAATACATTTGTCTTATATACTTGGGATACATGTATATACAATGTATCACAACTTGTCAATTAAGGCTGTTCAACCACAAATCTAAGATTACAGGGAAAGGACAGTAGAAGTTTCATATGCAGGAAGTACCTTGAATCTTACCTCCTAACAGTACAGAATATGACACAGATACAAAAAAGCAATTAAATGCATGTTAAATACAAAAGATGCTAGTTAGTCCCAAAAGGCAACAGAACCAAAGAAACTGATTTCAAAGAGCTCTTTCAGAAGTTCTTCAGACAGTACTGGGGTTTCCAACACATTAAGCTTCTCATATTGTATCTTTCAAGTATTTTTCTGTTGAACTCAAGTCTTATGTACTTATCTGTCTTTCCCTTTAAAATAAAAGAATACATTAAGTGTGATTTCACAGCATTCTGAGCTTTAAAAAAACCCCTCACTGAACTACTATCTTAGCTTGTTAGTACAGTTTACCATTGTGAAGCAATCATAACCCATCTGTTTGGTTTACTCAGCTGAAATAAACAGAAATAATCTTTAAAAAAAATTAACTTGCCATGACTTTGGCTCCCCGAAATGGAGATAATTAATGCTGTAGAGATCCATGTCTTCCGTGTGCCATGCAAATGTTGTTTTCCACATGCCAAAATAAAGATATGGTGTATTTACACCCTCAATAGAAATTCCACACTCTTCTCCTATGACATCCAATATTGTATTAAGATGGGCAATATTCCATTCCTCAACACCCTGAAAAAGATACATAATAAAAATATTACTAAGCTTATAAAGCAATGTAGTTCCAGTCGAAAGATACACACTTGATGTAGCCTTTCAAAAGGCAGTCTGTTCATACATATCTGTAAACACTTTAGAAGACAGTTGAAGCTACTTGAAGAAAAATTCTCTTGATCTTAATAAGTATTAGATCAGGTTATAAGTCTGAAGTGTTCAGCAGAGAACGCAACAATTTCCTATATGTTTTACAATTTTGTACCATATCCAACACAGATTGAAACACCATACACCATACTACATCCAAAAAGGTACACAAAATATAGAAATAATAGCTGTGGACAAAACCTTCAATGAGTTTATAGCTGGAAGCCACTAAGTTTCAAGGAACCTATGTATACATTTTTACTACTTGTAACATAATACCAAATAGTATGAAAAAATGGTTAAAAAATTATTTTACATGCATAAATTTACCATTTCTCTGGAAAGTATAAAAGCTAAAATGATCACTCCAGATGTATTTCCTATCATAATGATGTCCTGCATAAGAAATATACCACAGAAGAAATCTATTGATTTCAGGGGATTTAAGCCGTTTCCCTATGTTACTGCCCATAAAATTTGCGTATTACAAGTCGTTCAGAAAGCAATATATGTAGTTTTTGTTGCACTTCAGATTCAACTGCAAACTGCAATTCTAATTTCAGGTTATACAGCATGTAAGAGACAGTATAACCAAGATCAAAGCTACAAAATTGAAGAGAAAAAATTAGACTTCATTATAACAGCAATTATTAGCACCCCCAGGAAAGACATTAGGTGGTGCTCAAGCAGTCAGAAAACCAAGAAATATAATCAAAACTACTAAAAACTCAATTCAGACAAGTTTTATTGGGGAAACAGCCTCTAAGCGCGCTCTTAACCATGAGCTGCTCTGCCCAACACCCATCACTGAACCTCCAGTCCTGGTAATCTTACTGGGGCACAAACTCATGGCAGACAGCAGTCCTGATGCAGCTGATCAAGACTAAGTATGATGATATTTAATACGTGGACAGCTGGAGTAGTAAGAAAACAGGTTAAAGCAAGAAGTAATGAAAATTTAATACTGTCAGTTTTCATTTGTTTTTTAAGATTTTTATGTCAAGTATGTTATTTATGAAGCAGCAAGAACCGATTGACAAGAATGTAACAACATCCGTACAAAGTTCTGACTTCTCACTGAACAAGCACTTCTAACCACCTGCTTTGGCTATTTCATTTATTAAGAAACACCAAGTTATTTGGCATTTTACAAATGGGTAACGGGTGTTTATACAATGATTTCATTTCAGAGAGCATTTTTTCTTCTTTTAAAATGGATGCCTTGGGTTTGATGCATTTGTGAAACACAAAGGACTTGAAATTTTAAAAGTTTAAAAAAATTTTAAATCCTAATAAAAGAAAAAACACCAATCTGAACATAAAAGAGTAGATGCTGGTAAAATCTGCACCTTTCAAATATAAAATGTGGCAGCAGCAAGTTAATACAGCTTTAAAATAAAAAATTTGAAGCAATAATTTTCAGGTATTAAGTCCTCAAATTCATTTACAAATTTTATTTTTTAAAATCACATCAAATTTATTTCTGTTTACAAATTGTGCAGATCATCTGGAAAAACAAATTAATACAACAACCTAAGAGCAATGATTCAACCACAGATTGGACATACAGAAGATTGAAAGAAATACTTGTAAAAACCAACTGTTAATCCAGGCAGTTACTCTGAAGGTGGCCAAACAGTACTGCAGCAATTTGCACTTGAAGGTCTCTTCACACAGAGGATGTGTTCTCTTTCTATTTAACAGTATTTCATGGGCTTTTTTACCCATTTTTCATCTCATTGCAACCTTTCACCCATGTAAGCTTCTAGCAACCCTAACATCCTGAAATCTTGGTCTTCTACTAAGAATTAAGTAACAGCTTAGAGTTTTTGGTTTTGTTTTTGTTTTTTTTTAAATAACACATCTCATCTTTGCCCACTCTGTTAAGTCATAACTAGTCATCAAGCAAACTGCTAGTGATTTGTCTTCAAACCAAAGCAAT
The DNA here is from genome assembly GCA_013397195.1 of Hylia prasina. NCBI lineage: Eukaryota > Metazoa > Chordata > Aves > Passeriformes > Sylviidae > Hylia > Hylia prasina. The sequence continues at coordinate 79,565 of VYXD01001236.1, forward strand.
TCCTATGATTGAGATCAATCCTAGAACAAATAACTTGCTTCAAAGTACCAAACATATACCAAATAAACAATCCACAACTTCTACACTCAAAACAGATAAGCTACTTCCTTTTCCTAAAGACTATTTTGCACAAGTATTCTTAGCTTAAAAGGAAATGTTCACTGAAACTGGCCAAAACACTAAAAACACACTGATTCATTTCAACTCCTCCTACATTCCTTAGACTTAAAACAATAAATCAATTTCATATTTATGCCCCGACTGTAACAAGTCATTATTAAGAATTACTATTAAAGATGTTACTTTACCTCAGAGATGTGTTTTTAATATTTAAAAACATTAAGTAAAATTCTTGTACTAAAGTAAAATATTGATTATTTTTACAGTAGTTGTATAATTGGTTTTAGACGTAGCAATTGCAAGGCACATTAAAAATATCCCAGCTGTAGAAGTGCATTTTAATAGGTCAATACATAGTCATGCTTCTCAAATTTTAAGTAGATTTTTGCAGGTTATGCTATATTTAATAACAATTGTTAGAACAGCAGTACATGTATTACTTGACCATGACATGGTAGTTTCTTACAAATACAAATATATTTAGATATTATAACCTATTCAATATTAGGAAAATACAAATATTTATTCTCCTCAGAATACCAGAATATTATCAGAACATTATAATAATTTCAAAGAAATATGTCAAGATACTATTTCCTATTTATCCACATTTCTGATGGTAAATTCTTTAAGCAAAACCTGTCATCACTGACAACTGTACCACACAAACCAATACCTACAAAAACTCTACTTTTCAGTGGTTTTCCTTCTATAAGACAACAAACAGGCTTAAAACACCTTACCAGTCATTGCTATGCTGTATACATACCTACGGGTCTTTGTATTTGCTTAGAGAAGTATTACAAGGTACATACTAGTTTATACAGAAGACCACTATTCCAATCTTCATTCATTTGAAGGTGATTCAAACTTACTGTAAATTACTATCAAGAGTTTTTATTAGTCTTAACAGCCTTTGCCTCTGCTTTTAATGCTGTTTGGAGACAAAGTGGTACAATTTGACAAGCATTTCTCATCTGATATCGCCTGCACACTTTGGAAGGAGTTGATCCATTGTGTTTCCAAAGACACAAAGCATAACATTCATCTCTGCACATTGGTAAAAAGTTAGTAAAAAGTTAAGCTCACAGTTGAAAGCTCCAACCTCTTTACAAATAAGAATAAAAGAGGCTTGAAGTGCAACTTTTTTTTTTTAAGTACTTATAAAAGTGACATGATGCTAGTCTTTTCACTTTACTTAAACCAATCAATATTGTCATGAACATGACTTCTGCATGTATACATTATTACACACAATCAATTTTCAGTGTTTAATTTTTCCTTTGATGATCTCACGGCTTCATTTCAATATTGATCTGGGGAACAAGACATTAGTTGCACAACTAAGACTGAAGAGCCCGTACGACTGTAACAACTCAAAAAATAAAGACTAAAAAAGCTAATTAAGAGACAGAGTGGAAAGGAATATGACAAACATTAGAGAAAAATTTGTGCTTCGTAGTCCGCTCCTCTCTCCACATAACCATTCAGTCACATTACTGAACATAAAAAAGCTACTGCCAGGCTTTTACTGTGGCTTGAAAGTCATTAAAACAGAGAAAAACGCTACCAACAAAATCTCTATACTATAAACACACAGATTAGGAAATATAAACAATCTCCTTCATTAGATTGTTTTTACTTCTCATTATTTCCAAGGATATAGTCATTGCTTTTTAAGCATCCTTTTCAAAGGTGGGCAAGTAGATTCATTGGAAATCATACTAGAACCTAAATTACTGCTCACATGGATCTCAACTATGAGTAGATCACAGAAAAGGCACACTATAGAAAGAATAGAATAATTTAGGTTGGAAAATACCTCTATCATCAAAAACCATCCTTAACCTGGCTCTGCCAAGGCTAAACCATGTTCCCAAGTGCCATACACACACCTCTTTTAAATATGCTCAAGGATGGTGACATAGCAACTTCCCTGGGCAAGTCTGCCCCAGTGATTGGTACTACTTCCTTCCCATGAAAAAGCATTTCCTAAAATCCAAAGTAAACATCAGCACTGGCACAACTTGAGACAGTTTACTTTAGTCCTGGTGCTTGCTACCTGGGAGAAAGACCAATACCCCCTGGCTACAAGCAGCTGGAGAGCATAAGGTCCTACCTGAGCTTCCCTTCCTCCAGGCTAAACCACCCCAGCTCCCTCAGCTGCTCCTTATAGTGCTTTTACTTCAGATCCTTCACCAGCTCCATTGCCCTCCTCTGGATATGCTCCAGCATCTCAACATCCTTCCCAAATTATGAGGCCCAGAACTGGACATCACATACATCAGTGCTGAGTACAGGGGAACAATCCCTGCCCTGCTCCTGCTGGCCACACTGTTGCTGGTACAGGCCAGGATGCCACTGCCCTTCTTGGCCACCTGGGCACTGCAGGCTCATGTTCAGTCACTGTCAGCAGCACCCCCAGGCCCTTTTCCTGTGGGCAGCTTTCCAGCCACTCTGCCCCAACCTGTGGCACTGCCTGGGGTTGTTGTGACCAAGGGCAGGACCCAGCACTGGGGCTTGTTGAGCCTCATGAAGTTGTCTTTAGCCCACAGATCTGTCTAATCCAAATCCCTCTGCAGAGCCCTCTTACCCTCCAGCAGAGTAACATCCCACCCAACCTGGCGTGCTCTGCACTGAGGGTGCACTCATGTTATCATGTATGCTCCCCACACCTTATACATGGAACAAGGTAGGTGTTAGAAATTGTCTTTTTAGGAGAAATAAAACTAAGAAGAGAAAAATGAAGTGTGCCTTTCAGACAGCAGCTGAGGAGAGCGGTGAGAGACACAAAAGAGTATTTATACATGCTTCTTCCAAACTTGGCTTTTCTCTGCAGAATAGCAGATGCCATTATACGCACTGAAGCCAGACATGTTTTATGACTCATTATAAATTAAATCAGTCACTTTCCTTTGGATCTTCTTTTGAAACCAGGAAGATTTCCCTCCCTCCCTAGTAGCTAAATCAGTCCATGTAGAAAACATACCTTTTCTAGAGTTACATACATAGTCATTCTCCTACAAAACACTGCCATTAAATGTAACAGCAATTAGAATGCAAATAACACAGAACAGTATTTCCAGCAAGCCTTCAACTATATGGAATTTATTTTCTGTGAAGCAGAGAACTTGTTTTCATAGGTATTTTCTTATTTGTAAAGACTTAATCTGAGTTCAAAGCAGTCAAATAACCATAAAGACATTTGGAACAAATTTTGGAATAATCCAAATACTGCAAGGGTAACCTTGAACCACTGGTGGTAGCTGTTAGACTTCAAAGCATGCACTTGCAGCTTTGTTTCTTGATTTCCTTGATTTCATTTGGGTTTTTTATTTGTTTTGTGGGGTCTTTTTCTGTTTCATGTAACACAACCTTTAGAGGATTTTGCCCCACCTTCCAAACTTCCCAGAACCCATCATCCTGTGGTCTAAAAAAGCAAATACTACAAAATCTATAGTCTCTCTGGCACAATACCAACAAAGTGCTGGATTCCACAAAAAACAGTCATGTTTCTTAAATTATCTAAATAGTAAAAATTAAGGCTCCACCATGCTTCAGATACAAATGTCTCAATATAAAATTGACTGTTACCAAGTAGAAAAGAAAATGTAACTGGTGAACAGTTAAATTGATTTACAGAGCACAGCAGTATTTCTCATTAATCTTGACAGCCCACATACATGTATGTGTCATATTTTCCTTAGGTTCCTGGATTTCTGTCAGATATTTACCTTAAGTGTAACAAGTGCAACACACCGTTTTCTACAAATATGTACTTTATAAAAAGTATTTGTTTTGTTTCTTGCAAATAGGCCACCATGACAAATTAATCCCACCATACACTTTCTCCCGAAAATGTCAGTGATTTGTATTCATCTCCTTTCCCCAAATAATCACAATGCTGAAGGAAATTGAATGAAGACATGAGAACAACCTCCAATTTCAAACAAAATCAAAAAGATCCCTCTCAACACTATCTTGAAGCATGAAGACATGAAAAATATTAGTTGTGCAAGTACACCATCTGCTGGCCAGAAATTAACTGCAGCAAAATCATTCTGAGACGTTTTGATCAGCAGCATCGTAACTTTCTCACCAACACTTTGGTACCACAGTATATTATTTCTTTTCCTCTATACACCTCTATACAAGTGGGCAGTACACCAAGCACCTGGCTGTCACATTAAGTGCCCAATTTGTCCACATTCCTTAATGTCAACTCCTTTCACTAACATTTCTCCTCCGCTGTTTTTAAATTATACCCATTTTATTATAGGCATCAAGGTTTCTTTGTTCTACCTTTCATTGCTTTCTTCCCCAGTCACTGCAACTTTCAGTGCGTTGTTTCTTTCTCCTATGCACTTAACACCTGAGTTAGGATCCCTAAATGCTGCTTCTCTCACTTTTCCTCTTTGCTTTTCTTTGACTTCCCTTCCCTCGTCTTTCCAAGAGTGTAATTCTGTAAGAAGGAACTCTCTGACCTTCTCTTTGACCAGTCATCACTTTCAAATTGGATATTATTGCATTCATTCTCTTTTCTTTGGAAATGTTGCTCATGTAAGTGTAAATTAAGACACTAAACACAAAAAACCACAATCCAAAAAAGCGTACATTTGTAGAAAGTTATACCATAAGGCATTATCTGCCAACAATAAAGACACAAAAGATCAGAGAAGAAAAAGGAAAAGCTTCTATTTCTTGAAACACTGTTTTTCTGTTCCTCATGTTGGTCTTCACAAAGCAACAGCCACCTAGAATGTCTCTACAGAGAAATATTCCAAATTAGAATCTTCAATTATTTTCTAAATAACTTCTTAAAGCACTTATATATGGACACACAAGAGAATTTCAACTTGTTTTCTCTAAACCACATAGCAGTGGACATTCTTAGCTGTCTTTCAAAGATCACATAATTCAGTGCAAAAACAGAATTGTCTTCAGCCATGTTGGCTGACTGTATTTATCTCTGGACTGTCTTCATCTTTTGTGAAGAACTGTGAAACACTAGGAGAGCCTCAGACCATCTGCCACAGCAAAATCATACTTTTCTTTTTTCAATTATTGGAAAAGCAGTTACATAGAACGTGAAATAACCGCAGAACTTCACATATGGTACTTTCTTTTCATACAAGTTTGTCCTGTATTTTTTAAATCCTCAAATCTTTTCTGAAATGCTAACATTTCTTCTCTTAGTCTCATTACTTAAATAATCCTTTAAAAACCTAGTTCCTGTCTTACTTACATAGCCTAATTGATATCAATGGATATTCTGTAATTCTTTGGATAATGAGATTTTAAGAGTCCCTTCATCATCCATGGAGATCTTGGCAAGTAACCAGCAAAATTAATTTCCTTCGAAAATTTTAATTTCATCTGTTTTAATTGAAAAGTAAACAGTATGAGTAAGTACAGTTCCAGGAAACTGCAGACATTCCAAGCACGAAGTACAGCTACCAACATTCCTCACTGAAAGAGATATAAAAGTATCCATCATTTATTTTAAAGTAAAACTTAGTTAAAATACCTCTAAATTTCCACAGATACACATAGGAAACATACATAGTAGAACATTAATAAATAATTAAATAAGTAGGAAGGAATCTCAAAGTTCTGGAGAGTTCAAAGTGAAGAAAGGGAAGAGTCATGATCAGGAATAGTAGCAATATTCTACTGTCTAAGGACAGAACTGTCTGACTCTTGCAGATGTAGAGTTAATTTCCGCCTTCCTTGGAGGCTTTAAAGAGTAACACAAAGATTTCTACAGACAGATTGTCAGCCACAAAGCAAGAGTGCATCCTCTAAGTAGAATATCCTTTAAAAGAGGGCTGGAAGGGATAAACTTCATAAAAAACTATGCATACTTCATCATAAATGCTCCCATTGATATCTGCTCCATAAATTGGTGCCACAAAAGTCAAGTTCTTCCAGTATTTACGCTCCAGATCTTCATAGTCTACATATCTTGGAGTGCGGTATCTGCAGAGAAAGAGGTAGGCAAAGGTTCATCACCGTCCTTCAACAACCGCCTTTACAATGGACTATGCTTCTGAACTTCCAAGTTGAAGTCACTTTATTTCAAATTCTCTGAAACAGAAGAATTACCAGTTGTCCTGAATTCTTAGTTTCGTGATTCACCACATCATGGAAACCCACCTAACAGCTACAGTAACTAAAGTCATCCATCAACCCACACAACATTTGCTTCAGTCTCCAGCAGCAAATCAGCCCATTTATCCACCATCCTTAGGCTGAGCCCCTCCCTTAGGCTGAGCCCCTCCCTTTTATTTCTCTTCCATAAAAAAGACAAATATGGAAAACACAATTAACAAGTATTTATTGTTTTCCTACCTCACTACCAGTTCAGATATAGGTCCTGTACAAGCCTGTCTCAGAACAATGTAAACTAACACAGCCATGTAGCCCTCACAGGCAAAACCAATACTTTCTTCTCTTCTTCCTGCCCCAGAAAAACCTTCCAAGAAAAGCTGTTGTTTCAAACAGCTGATACAAAAAATTCTGTAATGTAGAGAAAATAAATACTTAAGGGAACTTTTCTTTTTTAACAGCACAAGGTACATAATGCATATTTACATGTTTAAATATACTTATGTAAATACTTCTGAAAGGTTACTCGTGCAACCTTTCAAAATCTTGTAGGAACACAACACAAGCACACTACCATAGAAACATCTATCAACAGCTGTGCCTCAGGATCCTTTGTCAGGCCTCTGTACTTCCATATTTAAATCTTCAGAAAAGAAAACTTACTCTCTCATTACTGCAACTCTGAGAACTGCAGTTTCATAGCAGAACGGCCAGTACGTTACACTTGAACAAGTGGAAATAAAATCAAAACATACAACACTGAGACCAAGTACATTTACATCATGTACTAACTCTGAACAGAGACAAAAAAAAATATCAAAATACATCCTAACCAAAGCACTCTCAGCAACAAACACAATTGTTTTAATTATTTCCCATGATAGCTTCAGAAATCAGATTGTATTTCTATTGGACCCCGAGTAACATGCACACATGAACTCCTTGATTACAGGATGTGGATATGCTCCCATTTCCAGGAGGTCAAGTAGAGAAGCACTTTGGTTCAATGGTGAGCTGCAAATGTGTAAACAAATACAAGATGAAATGCATTAGACTGAGTACACATGATCCTTTTAAAGGCAACTATGATTTAATTTAGATGTTCATGGCCCATCTCTCTCATCCAAAGGAAAAAACATCCTAAAATTAAGAAAAACGTCATTAACAGAGAAATCTTCTCCTTTAAGGAACAAAATTATTTTTATGGGAGAACAGAGGTTCTCAGCTACTTGATAGTTTAAGAAATATTGACTGCAATAAGAGTGTCATAGAAGGTTATGTGACACATTTTCTCAAGAGCAGTGACAAATATTTGGAAAGACCTATAGCTAGTAAAAGACAGGAAATCCTCCCAACTGTTCTACATTTGCATGTGAAATTAGGGTGCCATCTGATTTCAGTAAAAACAATAAAAACTGAAATCAGAAACACTTCCAAAATATATTCCATTATGAATAAGCCTAAAAAGCACTATGACACATATTAAAAAAAAAATCCCTGCATTTCTACATTAATCAACTATTTTAAGAAATTCATGTATCTCAATTTATTGGGGGTTAATAAAACGTAAACTTTAACATCCATGAAAAAGTATTATTGGAAATCACATCAGATACCATACAGGTCTTATGATTTACTCTCACCTCCAATATTTATTAAACAGATCATTTCAAGAACTACACAATAGCTTCCCATTTCCAATTACCAAAGAAAGAATACTGTGTGGTAAACTTAATTTTGCACAAGTAATATATATGTGCTATATTTCCTTTGTAACTGGGAAAAAAAAAAAAAGACTGTCAGTTTTGCATTATCATGAAGGCACGGATACTATGGAACATTTGCTAAGGAGCCTCCTTGAAAGCTTTGCATGTCCTAGTTTTTTCTGATCTTGATAACAGCTTCTATTACACCTAATTTCTTAATTAACCTATAATAGAAACTTGCTTTCAAACTAAGGCTGTATTTCCTTCCCACATTCAAATATCTTCTCTTCCTAAGATCCTTTGACTCATCTTCCAGAATCTTCCAGAACTGAGTGTTCCAAAACACTCAGTTTTGAGGACATAGTCAAGTAAATTATATTCTTTTTATGGACCCTAAATGACAGGCAAGAATTCCTTCTATCATTTCCCTCTTCTTGGAATGATCAACAATTTGAAACATTTCAATACAGTGCTCAGCCCTTCTCACAATTTTTTTCCTCCTCCCATAAAATCCATCGTCCCATAACCATAACACTGACATTCACTAGATACTATTGAGTTCTCTTAGACTAATGCAAAAGCTTCTGGATCGATTATAAAAAATATTGGAGGTTTCAGAATTGCATGATGATAGGCTGTTCTCGTATTAATTAAACATTAATATGTGTAATCAAATTAAAACTTAGATACACATCTGTATCATCTTCACTATTTTCTACATCTTCTAGAACACAAAGGAAAAAAGGTAGACAGAAGGCATCATGTCTCAGGTTTCTCAGATGCTTTCTTGCTGCCATGGTATCAGATGCCTTCAACAACATAACAACATAAACACAAACAATATTCACATTGTGGGTACCCTTGAGAGACAGGAAAAAAAAGTAAAAGAAATCACCAGCTGCCTTACACACTTCAAAGAAATCACAATATGTGCAGATAAGTATTTGTCTTACTAGGCAAGAGAACATACTTGTCACTGTTTGCTAGCTGCTTGAACTCCTTCACTGTCATGGGCTTTTTCTGAATATTGTACTGTGTGAAAAGTCCAGACTGGCCAGTGACCATCTGTTGAATTGGAGCAGGAATCACCAAGTCTTCAATATCATCATAGTGTTTTCTTGGCTTCCATTCCTTTGGTGGGATAACCTTCAAATTCAGGAAACAAAACAGAACATCACAGCTGCGATAACAATTCAAAACATCCGAGAAAAAAATTGAAAGAACAATTGAATATGCCCACATGATGAAAGGAACATTTGCTTACCAGCTGTTTCACACTGATACTGTAAGTGCTCCTAGACAATGTGGAAACCCATTCAAAACACACACAGCATCACTTCAATTCACAAGCAGCAACTCACCAATCTACAGCAATTCACAGACAACTGTGCAAAAACACACATTTACAATAACAGAGTTGACAAATTTTTTACAATCGGAAAGTCTTATAATTCACAAATAGTTTGCAATCCATGACATCATATGTGTTTAGTGTTAAAAAATGTGTGGATGTTGCATTTTGAGATACAGTTTAGAGGTGGACATGTAGGTGCCAAGTCAAAAGTTGGGCTTCAATGATCTTAGATGTCTTTTCCACACCAAAAGATTCAAAGATTTAAAATTTTCATCCTCAATTAAAACAAAAAATTCCTAAAAGAACCTGTCAGTTCCCTGTCTAAACACTATTTGGTTTAAACAGTATGTGTAACTAATTTTTTTACTGAAGACTGAAAAAGTACAGCTGTTTCAGATATCAGAATCTGTTCCATTTACTCCCCATAAAACTACAGGGTACAACTATTATAGTAGAGTGTGCACTCATTTAGATACATTAGCTTTTATAATTACATTATTTAATCCTTGTAATTGAAGATTAAAGCTATGTGCAGATTAACCAGCTGTAAAGTTAACACATTTATTTCAAATACCACAGAACTACCTGCGGTCTACGAAAACTCCTCAGCAGATTCTAAAGTGTTAGCAAAAGAAATTAAGAATTTCAAAGAAGTCTGTAGTCATACCAGGGTTCTTTAACAATTCTGAACATTTCCTGCATATATTATTTCAGCAGAAAACTGGTAACTCTAGATGTGAAACTATCGCTTCTAAAACAGAGCAATAAAAAAAATTATTTTTTTTTTGTCTGGTTTTGTTTTTGAAATTTTATTTGTCCAAAGGCTTAATGACATAGTTTTTAATCCACTCATTATTTTCATTCTTCAGCTATGTCCAAATCAAATTCCCACAAACACTGGCTTGGAAACTTTTGAAGTATCTTACAACAAAGTAGGAAAGCTCTTATAAACATGCAACAAGTGAATTATATTCTTTGAATAATTAATTCATAATTTAGAGGTAGCATGAGAGACTGAAATTTTTTCGTTAAAGGCTTAAACATTGTTCTCAAGGACTTTTTCCCCATTATGATAAAACTCTATAAAGAAGCTGTGCTCACCTAAGCCCACCCCTCCCTGAATATGCCTGGAACTTTGGACTGTGATTTAAAGCACCCATGGAAACTTGAGATAACATACTATAGTTCAATTGACACGACTGTTTAATTATCTCAGGTTTAGGGAGAAGTAAGCAAGGCTGAGGGAGAAGGCGGCATCGACAAGAAAGCCAAACCCAGCAGCTGTCCTGAAAACCAGCTCTGGTTGGGTTTGGGGTGGGGGAGGCCATAGCCCCACAGGCCCATCTGCTGAGGCCAGGTTTGCTCACACTCCCCTACTCAGGAGGAGAAGTTTTGTGGGTGTGGCATAACCTCTGGTCAGAAGGAGTGAGCACCCATCCTCCCTTACACTCAACTGGCTCAGCTCTAAATTCCCCCACCCCTGGATAGCCACATGCACAGGGCATTCACGTCAGAGGCAGCTGAGGAGGTGTCATAAGCCATCAAAGACCCTGAAGCATTCCCAGACTCCTTCCTAAGGCAAAGGGATACAACAGATCCAGAGTCTGCTGCAAGAGCCAGTATCAAACTTGGCCCCACCACCGAGGTCAGCAACCTGGGCATTCCCATCTAGCCCAAATGTATATTAATCTGCTGAATTCTGGGACCCTAACCACGAAGAAGACCAGAAGAACATGATGAAGATGTCATTGGAAACCACAGTGGTGATATTTCTACTCAACCTGCCTGTCACCCTCTTTCTCTCCCCCTTTTTCCTCTCCTTTTCTGTTTCTTTCTACCTCTCTCATTTACTGATAATCAAAATCCATATTTTGACTTCAGCACATGCTCTTGTTTGCACCTTAATTCAGGTAGAGGTATCACCCTATGACCTTTAATAACAGGATCACAATGAGGCAGTCCTTAAGCTACACAGCTAGGCCGTTTTCTTACAAGCATTTTAGGATTCCATCTGTAACTGTTAATTAGAAATTTTACTATTTCGTCTCTCCATGAAAGGAATAGGATCTATCTGGTTTAGAATTTTAAGACCATTTGCTACCTTCGGAAAACAATCACCAATAGGCATATTGTAATGTTAATGTACTCAAACAGTCCAAAGAAATCCAATCAAGACCATGAGTGCTAAAAGCACACAGCGAAAGACAAACATAAAGCCGAAGGAAATTTATTTATTAGTAACATACTTCCGTAATGTTTTTATTATATACATAAACAGGTGTTTTTATGTAGCTTTTTCACAGGTGCAACTCCCTCTTTTCCTTCTCAGCTTCCACAGGACTACTGCTGTACAAGAACCACTTAGTAAGTTTTAGTGTTGTTTGCTTTTGGAGAAAAAAAAATAATCCAATCATCTTGTGATTCCTATTTATTTCTTTCACAGAGCTCTTAAATTCTATGCACATTAACTAAATACGAAATATTAGTTTGGAAGCAGAGAAGTCATGCATGCAGAATATATGCAGAGAAATCAAATATGTGCATAGAGATTTCCATTTTCATGATTATTAAGCATGAAGTTGGAGGTTAGCTCAAATATATGAATACTGAAAAGCAAAATTTGCATTATCTCAGTCAGTTCAAGGTCAGTGTGCTTTAAGCAATAAAAATATTTGTGTTCAAAATATCCCCTTCCAGCTAACTGAAGTATGTTTATTACTGTTGCAATTAGAGTACTGGTTAGAGACGTGAATTCTGTGGGGACCAATATTCAAAAAAACATTTTAAAAGAAGATAAAATAAACTTCCTGCCCCAAAGAATTCGCATTTTCTAACGAAGATGAGGACAAGGACTGAAGATGTTAATATATCATGTTCAAAGCAACACACAGGTAGCCAGTGTAACAGCTGGAAATAATGATTAGGTCTCTGTGTTTTTACCACTGACCTGTCCCACTGAAGCCTCTCCATATTTCCTTTACTAAAAATAGCCTCTTCAAAGTCAAGCAAGTTAGATTTATTCAATGGGAGCAACATAGATCAAATTCATTAATCACGCTGTTGAATTCTCAAATATGAAAAAGGCAAAACCTAAGGCAAGGCTTTCTCATTTACATATTTATTTATTTATCAAAGATCCTAAGTATATTAACAGAGTCTAGTATCATTTAGTGTGATAAACATACAGTTTTAGATAGGAATGTCTTAGTTATACTAACCAGTCTCCTGCATGAAGACTGCACATCAGTATTACTAAGGTTAATGTAGAGTGCTATCAGCACATACATTTCTGTAAAATCCTCTTTCATAAACCAATAATCTCCCATAGATCTGATTCTGAATGGCGCTGTCTACTACTTCTATGTAACTATTTCTCTCCAACTCATCTGAAAATTATTTTTCTTGCACTTGCCAGTATCTGTTTTCAGCATAGTGTTCTGAAATTACTTTTCTACTTGTCAGTGTGACTGGAAATTAATTTAACTCTTTTGCTCTGTATTAATGCAGTCTGAGTTTTCGAAATACCTCACTCTCCAGTAAAGACAACTCATCTATCAGTGTCCCTTGTTTCACTTGTCCTATTGTTTTCAGCCTTCGTCTTCCTTTTTAAGTATAGAATCGTCTCTAACAGTAAGACTGAAATAGCTTTTCTATGCCTAAAGCTCATTTCAGACTTTCAAAAACCTAATGGCAATTTTTTTTTGCCAATTTGCTCAAGGGAGGCCACAGTACATTACCTGCGTTGGAAATGGTTTGATATTGTTTGTCTAGCACGTTAATTACTTGTTTCAGACAGAATATTAGGAACTTCAGTGGTGGTTGCAGGTTTTTTAACATTTTATTTCCCATACTCCTTCCTTCCTTCAGTATGTGCAAGCCTGATAGTCCTTTCATCCCCATTTACACACATATTCTTCTACAAAGGTAACAGATCTTCTCCCCTTACATGTTCACATTTTACCCAAAGTGGGTTATGCCCACTCTGATTGTATTCTCTGTTTAGAGCTTAAATTACTGTTTCTGCAAATGTATACAGTTATTGTTAGTCATTATTCTTCTTGCCTTACAGTCCCATACCTGAGACTGTACATCCTGGACTTAAAAAAAAAATTAGGTTCCCTATAAGTTAATTTTCTATTATTATCAAAACTGATTTTTTTTCCCTGTTATTTTAAACCAAATATCCAAAGCTAAGAAAATGTCCCTTAGACTTTTGCAGTATGAATTATTCACTTGATATGATTTGTTTTTAAAAATACTTAGTTGGTTTATTTTTATTTATAAATTTTTGAGATGTTATCAAAATATAGTGAAAAACAGAATATACAATTCTCAAGACAACCTAGTAATGTGTTGTAAGTACGTGGCAGACTGAAAACACCAAGAGATGCTTTAATTGCTGTTCAACCAAGCAAGAAGATACCACTAGAATGAAGTTTACTTTTCAAGATTTAAGGACAGCAATACATCATTCCCATACAAACAGGTTCCACAATACAGCTGAGCATAGGAAACATTCAGCCCAAGCTTTCCACCATTGCCCATTTATCACATTTCTACTTCTGTTTGCAGAGAAAAGTTTGAGAATATAACCTATGTACTCTATCAACTGAAATAAAAATAAATAAATAATATTTTTTTAAAAACTACAAGATTTTCAAAGAGTGAGGAGTTCGGTTTTGCTTTCACAGCAAGCAGGAGGCAGGAGTGGGCAGTGGGGAAACCAAGAATTGCAAATTTTTTTCCTCCTCACTCCAATTCCAAATGTCTTAACCATGCAACATTAGCTTCAAAACCCAGTGACAGAGATAGCTATTCCCACAGAGTACTTACAATAACTAAGCTGATATTTCCAGACCTGCAGTGGTTTCTGCTGGTTTGAAAAACAGCAAAACAGATACAGGATAAACAATTATATGATGTATGGCTAAATTACATCAGACTAAACCTCTGACAATCACTCTCTGCTAGAGGAGGAACTCCTGCTGTAAGGTCCTGGATGTCCCATTGTTCAAAGAGCAGTACAGCCACAATTAGTGTGCCTGCAGTTCTCATTAACAAGAACATAACATGACCACCATTAAAAAGAAAACTATTTCCATTCAAATACTGCCTTACCATCTTTACATTTGCCATCACAAAGTGGGATTATCTGCTCCAGAAAAGCTCACACAACCCTAAAATACCAAGTTCAGCACCTGGTATATCAGGATTATTTTAATTTACTATCAACTCCCTGCCTTGTCCTGATTTGACAAAAAAAAATTTAATCTACTTAGAAAGAGATCCTATTTTGCTATTGTAAACTTGCAAACAATTTGCAGTTAGAGAGAAAACACTATACAACATCTTCATTAGTCTGCATGAAATATCAGAGACACTGAAAGGCTCTTTCTTAAAACAGTAACAAATCATTACCCACTCCTTGAAAACCTTTTGGAAAAAAGGTAAATAATAAAAAGGTCAGGTTTGTAATTAGCAAAACACAAGTAATGGGAGATCAGGTATTAGGAGCATTTTTCTTCTATGTTATAAATGTTTACCTTTGCAACTCCAGCCCTATGAGCACCTTGCGACTCCATGTGTGCTAAGTATTTGTTGAATTCCCTGAATTCATCCATTGAAGGCCTAAAAGTCATGATTTTGCAGCTCGGGTTTGGAGGACTATCTGAGATAACAGCAGCCATTCTGGTTCAAATTCAATCCAGCTGTTAAAAAAAAAAGTCATACACTGTAGAGAATAATCTGTAAAACAAATTCTGACATTCAACATGTATTGTTTCAAACGGGAAAAAAAGTATCTAAATTATCTCCCCAGGCTAGTATAAAAGGCACAAAACAAATGTCTATTTTTTATCCTTACTCCTTTGAGATTACTCAGCCTTCACCCAGCACAAACACTATTGTAAATGACATGCACACAATCCAGTCTATGCCTCCGCTTTTACAGCATGTTTTCTCAAGTTAACCTAGCACCCTTCGGTGTAGATCCATCTGCATATTATGTCTAGAGAGTTACATTACATGGGCATAACCCGGAGTAATAAAGCTACATGTTTGATAAAATAATCACTATTTCCATTCAGTAAACGGAGAAAACCAATTACTCACTTCCCACTCACACTGCAAATACAGAGGAAGAGCACTTGGTTTTTCTAGTTCTCACCATCAGCAGTTTAATAACAGGACTATATTCCTGTTCATTCCCTGAAAACTTTAACAGAGAAAAAAGCAAGTAAGGTATACACATAAAATCAGTATTTCCTCTGACTTCCATTTCTACATTGAGGCTGACTAAAAGAAAAAGTCATTTCTATTTCATACCAGGATACAGTACTCATGAAAGGACTGATCTTTAGACAAGTGACAGATACACATTATCTTCAGATCAGAAGGTGCTGCAATTTCCAAGTATAAATCACCATGTACCATCTGCCGTTCACAAAATTCTTCACTAACCTTAAAAAAAAACTGCTTGTAACAAATTTCTTCCAACATGACCTGATCTGATCTGTGGTTACCTCAACCCTTCATGCCAAACACTGGGTGCCAGCTGGTGAGTACCACACACCTGATCACTCACTTCCCCCATCGACAGTAAGATTGGAAGGAATTGAGGTAAGAATAGCTTAATAATTTAAACAAAGTAAAATTTCTTTTTATTTATTATTATCATAGAGAAAGAGGGAGATAAAACCAAAAAAAAAGCCCAGGTGATACACAATACAAACTGATCAGCCACCTTTCTGGGTAACTCAACACTGGGCATGGCATTCTGTGGTATTGAACAGCCCTTCAGCCAATTTGGGTAATCTCTCCTGGTCAGCTCCCTCCCAGGTGTTTGTGCATGTCCTTAATGGAATAGTGCAAAACACTGAAAAGTCCCTGATTAAGATTAAGCACTGTTTGGCAACAACCAAAACATGTGTGTTATCAGCATTCATCTACTGAATCCCAAACACAGCCCTGTACCAGCTAAACACACAAATTAGTATTAGTTCTGCCAACTCATATAAGCACACAGTGTCAGATGTCACTGGCATCACCTTTCACTACATCACAGATGAAGCCCATTTCCAAAAGCATAAACTGATTTACCAATTAACTTTCAGTTGCTATGTAAACATATGAAATTAAATTATGCATATAGAAAGTCAGTGTCAAAAGAAAACCTCTTATTAACCTTTTAATCCTCATTTTCTCTACGGGTGAAGAGCCTAACAAACCACAGTGCCTGGATGCATTTCCTGTAAGCCTGAGTGTCTCTCTTCTTTGGAATTAATTTCTTTTAATGAGAAAGAGTAAAAGCTTAAAATTTATCTGATTTCCTATATTCCTTATGCAAAAGCATAAGGAGACAAGAAAAAGCCATATCCAAGTGATTCAGCTGGGAGAAAAGCTGCAGGATTATTTTGGCCAATGTCTGTTTTCAAGCACCAGGCATAACAAAGTTATTATTGCATAAATCAGCATGATAAAAATTCCACTTAACCAAACCATCTCACGAAAATACACCAGTTTTAATAGATGAGCTGCTTTAAGAACAGCCATGTACCAAATCAACTGAATACCCTGGCACTTCAACAATGAAGAAATTCAGTTAAAGACTGTTAATCAAACTAATAAACTACGATTAACTCATGCTAACTTTCACAATCACACAACAGCATTCTTACCTGGCTACCAGACTTTTAAAATCCTGTTTGTGAAGATACTAACAAGATTATTCCCTTATTTCTCCATAACTAAGACCAGGCTCAAGCATCTAACATATCATGATGAACCTCAATCTGTATCACAAGCAGAATTGACTTTCAACTAATTATGAAGATGTGTAGAGCACTGGAAAGGCTGAATTTCTGTCGAGCTTCTCAGCAGTGTAAAAAATATAAATCCTGCCTTTCACAGATCTTTTTTCTACCAGCTTCCATCTATCTTAGGGTCCAGCCAGCTGTGTTACTTTAGGCAGAAATAAACTGTTCAATCCATGCTCTTGTGTAACCTGTCTTCCTCAGTTAAAAACACCTTCTCATTAACTTACAGGGTAAAGCTGCTCCTTGATAAGCACAATGTTTGGAAGAACTCCTTAAGAAGATTCAACTATATACCATCTTTAGCTTAAGTGGCAGAAAGATCATAAAGACTCCTATTCTAGAAGTCTATTAGATGTTTCTTTTCATTTTATGATTTCTTAGTAATTCAATGCCTTTTTTACAATATGACCTATCAGTTTTAACTTCTTAAATCTATTTTACAATTTCGGTATTGCATTTCTTCATTACAAACACCAGTCTGAAACAGTATGCACAAGTACTGAGTTACAGGGTCTAAACAGAATGCAAAACATCATCCTATGCTACAAATCAGAACATCAGAAAATGTCGGCCTTCCAATTCATTTCTATTAACTCCTAACACAATATGCAACTCTTTTAAGGACTCTGTGGAACTCGAGTCCTACATTCTTTCTCCAAACAACGCCTACTTTGGGGTTTTTTCTTACAGGTAAAATCTCAGTTACACCCAAGCCCAATCATTAAAACAAGAAAGCATAATATATCCTCCAGTGTAATAGCTAAGAGGGCTTCAGAGGTTCTTTTGCAGACATAACCACAACTACTAGGAGACCATTCTAATGCAAAATCCACCCAGCAATCATATTACTGCTGACTTAATTATTGCACTTAGGCGTATAAATTACCTATTTTGTGATATGACAAAGCTGTACAACCTAAGAAATAAAATTTCCAGAGCTTCTATGTACTACTACACAATGAAAATGTCCAAAATATTATAAAAAGAAGGCCAACATGCCCAGGCTGCACTTTATGAAATAGAAAGACAAGTAATATGTACACAGGGAAGTTTTACAGTTATTTTAAGACCCAGCATTGTAATCAGACATTTTCTGTCCCCTTGCAAGACAGTGCTGCATGCTGAAAAAGATGGCGATAATTATCTAGAAAAACAAAGGGTAGTGAGAATAAATGTGAACAAACCTCACTCAAATTATCATGCATTAGTACTTTATGTAACACTGAAAGAAGCTTTTTAGCTGATCATGGGAAAGCTTTAGCCACACAAGCCCCAGCTATGAACCTGATCCAATAAACTCCATGGCCTGTCCATAAAGCTTCAATTTCCTGGTGACCAAGTAGTCTGCCTATGTCTTAAAAGTGTCTGATCGAACTACTCAGAATTTTAAAAAAATACAAGCATGTGGTTTGCCCAAAGTTGCCAGCTAAAAAGCTATCTAGCTAATAACTAGGTTAAAGAACTTGACCCTTCTTTTGAAAAGTTTCTAGCCACTTTAAGGCCTTGTTAAAATCCTCAAATCATCAGCCAGGGGAATATTAATGCAACATTAGTCTTAGTACTGCAGAAGTGAAAACATAGGTCAGCAAAGTTCAGTCATCCACATCTATACCAGTATGTAGCCCAAGAAAACTGATGAACTGAAAACACCAGAGTTCGACACTAAAAAAGCTCACGTACAGCAAGATGAAATCTCATTAATGCTACAATTATTTACATAATCCAAGATGCAAATGCATTTCACTAGTTATGATCACAGGAAAAGTGGTTTTTTAAACACATCCTGCAAAATCTGAAGCGCATGGCTTGTCCAGACATAACAAACCCGATACTCAAGAACAGAAGTGTATATTACATGCTTGATAACACATTTTATTCTGCATGTTTTTTGGTAATTGCAGAATCTACATAATTGTTTCTTCTACATCCTAAGAAAAGGGAAGGACCTCTATACCCCACCACAGTCAACTAAAGCTTGTCTTTACAAATCAGTACCAGGCAGCTACAACTTTTGGCCTCCATTGCCAAAACATTAAACTGTTTCTTTGTAATGTCCACAACTTGCCATACTGTTACAGCTGTCAGAATATTAAATAAAATTTAATGGTTGAAGTGTTATCAGTTAAACGCTGTTCCTCCATGCAGGATCTTCAATGTCCAGAGAAGAACGCAGAATATATTATTTCCAGAACTGGAAACCATCTTCCAAGTTCCATTTAGTTGATACCAATTATAGAAATCTAAACTAGCAATTGTGTTTAACCAAATTACAAGCAAGCCACCAATTCACACAACTAGGAAATATTAAACCAGAATGAAACACACTAGAAAACCAGCATATGTTAATTTGCATTTAGTTAAAAGGCACAAAAACCTGTAGCCTTCACTACATTAAACCAACTTTCAGTATTACAATATTCTCTCTCCACCTGAATACTATGTTCTGAAGGCTAT
This sequence comes from Hylia prasina, assembly GCA_013397195.1. Classification (NCBI taxonomy): domain Eukaryota; kingdom Metazoa; phylum Chordata; class Aves; order Passeriformes; family Sylviidae; genus Hylia; species Hylia prasina. The sequence goes on from VYXD01001236.1 coordinate 99,121, forward strand.
ACACTTCTTTTGGCTTCTGGTCTAAAACAAACTAACCAGTACTGTGAAATCCACCCATCATGAGTGGGAATCCAAACTTTCTGGCTCCAGTGACAAATAGTTCTTCCAGAGGTGCCTTCTGGGAGGCATCTCTTGACTGCCCACTTTGAGCAGTCCCCCCTACTGAAAGCACAGTTGGAAAAAAAAAAAAAAAGGCACAGACTCATATGTCTACTCTACTATACACAAAATTATTAGCTAACATGGAAAAGCAATAAATAACTATAGGCCACTGCATCATAAATCTGTTCATATTTTGAAAGATAAGATTATTTTATGCTATGTGTTCTAATACATAAAATTGTAATGTCCACAAGTGCTACTCCATTATCCAAATTAAACAAAATACATAAAGCAAGCTCCAGCAAAAGAAAAAAAGTAGGAAGGAAGATGGGAAAAAATCAAATCTCTGAAGCTCACCACTTCTCACAGATAAATTAACAGACATTTTTTCCTTTTCTTGAAAATTTTCACCCACACTAACTATGGGACAACAAACATTTGACAAATAATTCATCCTGGGAAACTTTTTTTCAGTAGATAACAACAAGAAAATAAACTTGTCCAGAGAAAGGCATGCACAGGAAGCCCCAGCTTCCCTCTCTTTTTTTTTTTTTTGTTTTAGCTGTTTCACAAAATAACCATGTTTGTACCATCAGTTCTGCACAAGCTGAAAAGGAAACAATTAGAAGAAAATTGTGTCTTAATCTGCAACAGTTTCAGCAGCAATTTTACGTATAAGTAAAAACTCCATGGGTAGATTCACCATTTTTGAAAAGCTGTTAGCTCTAAGTAGGTACCACCAACTCCCTGTACTGTTCAGCAAAGCAAATTCAAAAACCCCAAATACTGCATTAGTGCACTTTCAGGTAACTCGAAACATAAAAACACCGTTTGCATGTTCAGCTGTTACTAGGCATGTAAATAGTTAATTCTCTGTGTAATATGGGTTTGCATACTTATACTCGAATTGTTCTTTTAACAACAGTAAATGTGCAGGCAATTATGCCTGCCTACTTTATGTACTTGGCTTCAAAAGAGAGCCTATCAGGAATTCCAAATCTGTTACTTAGGTTATTTGATTGTATTAACAGTGGAAATAAATATATGGAACATAATGCTTTGTATTTTTGATATGAGGCCAAATCTCACGGCTAGGTACGTATTCCTCAGATATACACCATCACCAGAAAGACTCAAGTTTCTAAATGTTAGGAGCAATGAAGATTTAAATACATTATACAAACTTAAGAAACCAGGAATCTGGGCAGATAACCATATTCAGAAGATCCTATAACAACCTCTATTTTACCACAAAGCCCTGAGTAATTTGCAATCTTCAAGTTTACATTTCTCTGTCTGGTACTATGTTACAGCAGCAATGGTTCAAAACTATAAATTGGCTTAACTTGAGCCTCTAAATTTTGAACAGAAAAATGAGCCAAATTCATTCCCTAGACATTCTTCTCCCACACTAGGCTCAAAGGATGAAAAATATCCTGAAGTAAGTGATGTGGGACAAAGGGCAAGAAAAAAAATACAGAAAAAGTATTTTTCTCATTTTTATCTGCAACCCATGATTCAAGAGTTTCTACTTTTTTATGAAAACACAAGTATGAAATCCATAGTCCTAAATGGAAGCACCATGTAACAGCCTCCAGCAATAGCAAAAGCAAGTTATCAAGAACCTGACTAGTCTCCACATTGCCACCACTGCTAACAGCAGGTATCTAAAAGTAAGTAAGTGTCAGGGTAGCTTATAATATACATTTACAGAATACCATTTCATTCTTCAGCAGTCTGCATAAGGAATCCTTAAACACAGATGATATTACTCCATTCTGCAGAACTGGATGGTTTTTTCCCCATGATTCTGAACCTCTCTAGGCCTTTAATATCCAAAACATCTCATGATGAAGCACTCTACAGTCAATAACATGTTAAGTGATAAATCTTCCTCTATGTTGAATATTTCACATTTTAATTTCATCTCATAGCTTGTGCATATTGAGAACAATTATCTAACTGCTCATACTTACCTTCAGATCATACAGGACTTACAGATCATACCATGGTCTCATGAAGTCTATCCCTCTCCTAAGCTGAAAACCTCTAGTCTCACCACAGAAAATCCATTCTATATTTCTGATCATGCTATTTCTGAATCTCTACCAGTTCCAGTAAATTACTGGAATCAAGGGAAAAGAATATTCAAGCTGAAGGCACTATTTAAGATTCAAGTAAACCATCAACTCACAGAATAACATTTTCAAACTTGGGTATAGTCCTCACAGAGTCCAGACAGTGGTTTGGCCTAGTTCTAAGTTTTTAAAAAGCTCATTTACAAGTACCTAAAATTTCAGAAAAATATTCATTGCTAATGCAGCCTACAGTATTGCTGGAGATAGAAATCACAGGTGGTAGATGTGAACTCCTTCCTAATTAACCAGATTTTTAAGCACAATTTTAGTAGGCCTGTCATTTCTGCCTATATGGCATTTAATTAACTCCTTTAACAGGTCCCCTCCTGAAAGACACCCTTATGGCTTGGACTTCACAAGTCCTTAACATCAAAACATACATCTTCTTTTCAGGGATATGCTACAGTAATTATGAGAATAATTTTCACAAGGAACCACTATATGGCAAATCCTTTATTAGAAGCTAAACAAGGACAGCATGAGGCGGGAAGAACAAACAAAACCCACCAAACACATAAATGAGGCTCTGTAACCTGAGAAACAGAAAGATGTACTTGTCTTTCTTAAAGCTGCTTATTTATGGAAAACCTGCAACTGCATTTCTGCACCAGTAAAAAAGCTCACCTTCATTGTGAGCACTTCTACTCTCATAAAGGATTTCATAATTCAAAGACTTTATGCAATTCCTCTGCCCTCACATTTCGGTCTAATTTACCATGGACCCAATACCCAGTGGCCAGGCCACAGCCAGGAATGTCATGCCTTTCTGTTGTTATAAAGCAAACCACACATATGGTCAGCTTGCGTGACCAAAAGCTCCTCGCTCCAAACTGATCCCAGGCCCCTGAAATGACATACCATTTAGCATCAATGGCAGACCACAGTTAAAATGAACTCACGGAATGGTATCTGGGAACTACATGGCTCTAACCCACAGTGTTATATATACCAGACAAAATGAGCAAGCTCAACCCTAAAGGGCCTTGAGGGGAAGGCACAGGAGCAGCAGCCAAGGCCACTTGGTCTGTTCAGTCTGGAGGAGACTGAGGGGACACCTCCTTGCAGTTACAACTTCCTCATGAGGAGAAGAACAGGGGCAAGCACCAACTTCTTCCCTCTGGTGACAGTGACAGGACCAGAAGAAATGGCCTGAAGTTGTGTCATGGGAGGTTTAGGTTGGATATCAGGAAAAGGTTCTTCACCCAGAGGGTGGTATGGCCCTGGAATGGGTTCCCCAAGGAAGTGGTGACAGCACCAAGCCTGGCAGAGTTTAAGAAGCATTTGGACAATGCTCTCAGACACATGGTGGGATTTTTGGGGTGGTCTTGTGCAGAAACCAGAGATGAACTCAGGCATCCTTGTGTGTCACTTCCAACTCAGGATGTTCTATGACGCTGCACAGATCTGCCTCACAATAAATCCAAAGGAGATTTCCACAGGGGCAACAGAAGAATGCTGTGAGTTTAGAAGTTTCACCAAGTCATGTAAGTATAAGCCACACTACAATTTTGAGGGCAACAAACCAGTTAAGAAAGAGTTTTTTCTATATTATTAATTAATTAATTTTCCAAGTTTTAAATATTTTACTCATCTCAGTTTTGAAATATTTATCATGATTTCTTCAAATCAAATACTCCAAATACTTCCATCAAGTCAAATCCAGATGTGAAGAGTTTGATTTCTAAAACTTCCATTTTCTCCTACTTTTCTGTTTTTATGTCTTTATTTGTAGCTTGGTTTTCTACACTTTTCCCCAATTTAATTTTAAATTGAAATTACTCTTTTTCAAAACAGTTTATGACTATAGACAATTTATCCAGCTCCAAATCCACAGGCTCGTTTACCATTTTGGCAACTTATATACTTTTTTAATCAAAGAAATAAACTGTGAAAATGAAACAAAACCTCACTCAGCACAGCACAGGCTGTCATACAACATCTACCATGAATGTAAGTATTTATCTAGGTCTTCTTTAGAGATACGTTACCTGCTAATAACTAGTCTTTTAATTTTATTAGACAAAATCCAGCAAGATATCACAGGTATAATGAGCTAAATCCCAACAATCCAATTGAGTGACTCAATTTTAGTGGCAAAAATGTCACAAAGGAACTGGAGCATATTTGGTTTGTGAAAGTTCCCTATAATATCTGCATCTGTCAATGAAACTGATTAGATGCTGGATTTTTTTTCAATATTCAGTTTTCAGTAAGAGATATGTTTTGAACTTTAACTCTGGCAACTTTAAAACCTTAAATTTAAAATCCTAACACGTTTTCTAATCTTTGTTTATATAGATTATTATGATTATACAGACTGTCCTCATTTTACAGGATACACTGTCCTTAGTGTCCCAAGTATACTGTCCCAAATCTACTGTCCCAAAAACGTTGGGCATAAACACAATTACAGATAAAAACAAGAACTTGCATAACTCAGTAGTACAACTACCCACACAGACAAAGCTATGTGCAATTCCACAATTTTAAACAGGTGAAATGAAGCTGGAGGAAAGGGCAAGCCTACAGCAGAATTAACTGTGACACATAAAGCCACCTACGAAACCTGAAGTAAACTATAAGCTTTTATAAAACAAACTAGAATAAGAGTTTATTTATAACAGATATTGAGACTTTGGACCAGCAAATTCTTATTAATGCCTTCATTATGTGATTTGATTACACAACAATTACTATCCTCCAAGTATAAAATATTACTTATCTTCAAAATATCTTATGGGTCTTCCGTGATTCTAAGCAAAAATCAAACTAAGAACTCACCACATCATTTGCTGATTTTGAGATATCAATTATCAAACTATCAAGTGACTAGGGAGATTTTTACTAGAGAAGTACTAAAATCTTAACATTTCAGAACATCACTTTTTGAACCATTCCTGTGATCATTCAAGTATGTCGCAAATACCTTATATTGACAGAATTATAGTAATACATCTTCCCTTTGAAGCTAAATTCATGCTTCAATAGTTGCTAGGGTGAGGCTTTTTTAATTGGAGGTAGTAGGATGAAAATACCACCTTTAACAGCACCACAACCCTATTCACATTCTGTTCAGCATAATGCTGATGAAACATATCTCACCAAAAGAAAACTAAGAAAAAAAATTCAGTATCAAAGTGAATTACTTGCAGAACTAAGAATCAGACCAACTAACAGCTGCTTAAACTCAGAAAGTCCTTAATCAATAATCTACTCAACTGAATGTTTTGTAAAACAGTTAAGTATAAAATGGTATTTTTAATATTACTATGTTTGCTAATATGACCATAGAAATATTCTAATAATGAACAGTTGACAACGTAAGTTCATTATTTGAATGCAATACTGATTGTGCACTCAGATTTAGTGCAGAACTATTTATTTGATTTGTTTAGAAATTAGCTCAAGAGATACAAAATACTGTATGCAATACTCAGCAATAATTAAAGAGTAAAACTTAGAGGATTTGAATTTTTTTTCCTATTTTATTGTATTACCATTAAAAAAGACATCAGAGACTAAATCAGGTTCAATTTTTTTAAAACAAACACTGACCCCTTTTCTCTGTAAAATGTAAAATCATATACATTATTTTAACTGTGATCCAACAGCTGTTTAATCATGTCCACATATCTGGGTGATACATACTGTTTCCTGGGTCATTCCCTAGACTGGAAACTGCTAGTACCAACAGCACTCCAAACCTAAGCCGCTAAAAAAACTAGCACAAGAGTCACTAGTTCAGTTTACTCTCATTTCAACTACTGAAACAGAAATCATGCTTGTGTTTCCCATCTTCTTGTGTTTGGAAAATACTTCTTTGAAGCAATACCATCAGCCATTTATGACAGCGTAAGGAAAAATAAAGGTAACCCCCAAGTCAAATTTTATACCATACACACAACAAAACCCACTGCATTAGGTGCCACTAAGTTTCTTCTTATGGAAAAAGTGATTCCGCTTAAAAGGTGCTGGTTTAGTAGCCGCTAAATGGTAACTTCAGTTCCTATAGCTGCTAATTCTCAGCAAAGAATCTTAAATGTGCACTTTAAAAAACAAAAAATAAATGCCGTTTATTCTCTGACCTAGTGTAATTGTTTTAAAAAACACACTGACACACGAGTATTTTTCCTAAAGAAGTCACCCTACGAGATGTAACATTTTGCACACACTTTCCATTCCACTTTCCCAGCTAAAACCAAATGCAGAGGAAACAAAGACTACGACCATGGCAGAGAGACCTGATCCCAAAACTAGCTTCTAAAGCGTGTTATAACCACGGACAGATGCGGAGCGAGCGCTTAACTCAGTACTCCGCTCAGCACACAACTCTGAAGTCTCAGCTACATGCAGGAACGAACGAGCTGCACCAAAAAGAGACTGTCTGGAAAGCCCACAACAATTTCATCAAACCCTTGACAGACACAGAGAGAAGTAAAGTTCTATTTCACTCCGTCCACGCACTTGGAACACGCGGAGAACCCGCCCGACCTCCCGGAGAGCTCCCACCGGCAGCCCCGATCCAGAACTGCCGGCCGAGAGCAGGAACGCGAGACCCACTTTTCCCACGCCTGCCGATTTCGCTTCCTCAGCTCGGTCCCAGCCGCCACCCTCTCGCCGCGGCGCGGAGCCCCCGCACCC
>VYXD01001236.1:106183-129505 GCA_013397195.1 Hylia prasina
GAGAGGCGCCTGGCGCGTCACGTGCCGGGGCGGGGGGCGGAGCCGGGGGCGTTTCCGGGCGGGGAAGCGGCGCTGTGGGAGAGCAGGGGAGGCGGTGAGGGTCAGGCCGACCTCGCTGCCTGCGCGGGCGGATCCGCCGCTCCTGCCGGCCGGAAAGGGTGTGCCCGCGAGCCAGTTGTGCGCTCGCCGGGACATAACTGGGAAAAACGCCAGCGCAAAGCTTAGAGCAAAGTCGTTATGTTACAGAGTTAGAGAATCAGCTAAGTTGGAAAAAACTTGGAGGCCATCGAGTCCAGCGTATGACCGAACGCCACCAAGTCAGCTAGAGCATGGTACTGTTTTCTTAAACACCCCCGGGGCAGTGACTCCATCACCTTCCTCGGCAGCCTATTCCAATAATAGCTCTTTCTGTGAAGAAATCCCTCCACAGTTACTCCTGTTGCGACCTCAGAATAGGCAAGACTTTTCAGGTCCATAGGTAGATGGCATAGACATAGATCTGTTCGAGCAAACTTCAAGGTCGACATGGTTATCCTAATTAATCTGTATGCCACAGTGTCCTGTATTAATCAGTATTGCTGTACAAATATGATTTTGTTTGCAAAAGTTTCATACTGCTTTTGGGACAAAGACCCACACTGCTCAATGCGGTGTCTTTCCTTTCAGAAGTGCCATGGTAGAGTATAATTTTGGCTGTTCAGATTGCTGCTAAAATTAATCAGTCTGTGGTTTAATCATTGTGTGATATGCTTTGACTTTTCTTGTTCATCTAATCTAATCTATTTTAATCTTTTGTTTTGCTTCTGGTTGTTGTGTTTCTAGTGAAAAACCACCAGAATATGACTGAAGGACAAGACCGCTTCACTCCTTTAAGTATATATATTATGTTAAAAGAAGTTATAGCTGATGAGTCAAAGATGTTTTTCAGTGCTAAAGAAGCCTGAAATTACCGGAATTTTTGGGCTGGGTTTCTTTGTTTTTTGGGGGGGAGCATATCTAATGCTGTAAGCTTGCTGGGCTCAGAGATCTTTATGTTGTTTTATCATTTGGACATAATATTATACATTAAGAAAATTTGTGCAGCTATATCTCTGAATATCTCTGTATGACACTTCTAGACTGCTATGTCTAGCAGTGTCTAAAATGAATCATCCTCTTCTGTCTAGGGAAACAAATTTTGTTTCACTGAATATGAGTAGAAGAAACAGAGGGAGTTGTTTGCCTTCTTCCTCAAATCTTTGGTGGGGTAAATATTTGTTTAATGCTTGCAGGAAAACAATGCAGTTGAATGCACTTTCTCATTGTTTGTTCTATGCTTGCTAATTCACAATGAAGCAGAAAAGATTGATTACTTTAAATTGTTTTCAAATGTGATCTCTAAGCCTCATGCAGAGTACTTGCTGGAGAGAAAGTACAGCAATAATTCTTGGACGTATTCAGTCAACATTCTCCGCATCTGTCCTTCTTTCTGGTTATAGCTCTCTCTGAGGCCAGGAAGTCCCTTGGAGTGTGTTACAGCATGTACCTCCCACAGCCACTGGCTCAAGCAGTCTCAAACTATGGAATTAAGGGTGCGCATGGGTAGTCTGAGAGCATTAATCCGTGGCGCTATCACTATGGAAAACTATGCCTTGACATCATTTTTCAAAACCAGTAGCTGAGAACTTCTGTTTTGATAGATGGAAGTAAGGACAGGGGCCTTTTCCAGAATAGTTATGTAGCAGTGTGTGGTCAATGAATCAACATTTTGGCTTTGTTTAGCTGCTCTGGCACAGTGCTTCCAGTACATGCTTACCTTGCATGGGTGCATCTCAAAGCACCTGTGAATTTGCTGGCATGTTCTACTTGGCAGGCAAAAACTTTTAATTACTAAGGTTTAAGTAAGCTTTTCTGCACTTTCTTCCTGCCTTTAATTTTTTGGGCTATGTCTTTAGGTTAATGTTGGCTAGCAAGAAAAACATTGATCCCATGACAACAACCTCGAGGAGAAAAGGACAACCTGCAAGTTCCCTTACCTGTGTTTTAAGTTGCTGATGCAATATCTAGGCAGCACAAACCTCTGAACAAAAAAAAAAATTAGCCTTTTTGCTGTGGGACAGTGTATTTTCTCTCTTTCACAGTGGTCAGGAACCATTCCTGCTTTGAGGAGTTGACATCTTTTTGAGTTACAAATTTGTCTTCCAACACCTCTGAGTCCCTGTTTCAGTGTGGTACCACTCATAGTGATTTTTTTTTCCTTAATATACCCCGAATTTCATGTATTGTGGTAAATATGTTTGTCTTGTCTGATCACTGTGTTTTTCCAAGGAGGGTTCCATCTGTTCTATGCCTTTGCACTGAGTAATGGTGGACAGCAATAAGGTTACCCTGAAGCCTCATCTTGTTACAGCTGAACAAACCCAGCTCCCTCGATTGCTACTCATTAGAGATATCCTCCAGTCCCTGGCAATTTTGTGGCCTTCTGCTGGAAGTCTGGAAGCATGTCAATGTCTTTCATACACTGAGAGTTGAAAACTGGTCACAGCATGCTATTTCACCCAAACTAGAGCAGAATATTTCATTATGGTTTTAAATGTAGATGATTTCTGTATCACATAGCAGTAACCGTAAAAAATTGTTTCAAATTTTAGGTAATGTATTTGCTTAGCATTGCAGTCACATAGCTATCTAAAGTTATTTTAGATGTACGAAGTGCTCGCTTCTAGAATTCCACTGCAGTACTTCTTGAAACACATGAGATGGCAGCAAATACCTGCACTGCTGGCCCAAAGCAGAGAAGCCGATGCCAGTGAGACAGGTTTTGCCCTGCTCCTCATACAGCTGTCTAGACTGTCTAGATTGCTGCATCTGTTAAGCTGCATTGAGTTATAAATCACAGTGTGAGTGCTGGCTGTTTAAATGGAATCATCTCAGGAAAATCCACAAATGCCAGAGTTTTATATCTAAAAAGAAGACAGAAGAGTCCTTCAGCTTTATTTGAATAAAAGGAGAGAGTCCTCTGTGGCACAAGTCCATGGGGTTTTCTCTCACAGGGTTTCAGAGGGCACAACCTCCTTTTATCCTAAACTCCTGAGGCACATGTTGCCCTCTTTCTTTCCCCGTTGCTGAGGTACTAGGAAGGCACAGCCTTCCCAAACCACCTGCCACATATTTCCCCCCAAACCACCTGCCAGGTATTCTCTCCTTCAACATATTATTTTACCCCAAAATTAAGAAGTGCAGACCCTTGTCTGGGCTCTGCAACACCCTGTTGCCCAAAGTTAGTAGAGACATTAAGGCCCATTTCAAAGATGTTAACACCCATACCTTCATTCATCAAATTATTTATAAAGACATTAGCACAGTCGTTCTTCTCAGTAGTGATTGAAAATTTCTGTGGCCTGTATGTTTCATTAAGAGTGTGCAGTTTGGTAATGTTATATAACAGAAGAAACAACTTATTTTTTTTCTTTAACTATATATCTTCTGTCAGTTTTGCATCTTTTTCATCATATTTTTAACCTATAGACATCCACATGCAAGCTTCTAACTCATAATGTTCTGGATATTCATTCATTCAGAGTTCATTCATGGAACTCTGTAGAAGTTAAACATTTCCGTGACATGAAGTTAGGCACATTGTAACTGGGAATCATGAAGAGTAAAAACACTAGCAGGACAAATAGGGATTAAGTTTACCCATGGATATAGTTGGTAGGTACTCTTCTTCCAATAATGTCATTTTATCCAGATGAAAATTATTTTGAGTGCTCTGTCTCAGAACACTTTGGCTTTATGTAGAAAATCCCAGAATATCTACGCACCTTTTACAAAGGCCAGACTAGATAATCATAAATAGAACGTCTAAGCTGACAATTCATGTTAAATATCTATTTTTATTACATTTACTCTTGGCATTTTATTTTAATTTTAAACATAGAGGGAACTATATTGTATTTAACATTAATCGCTTTCATTAGAAATCATGTTTCTTTCAGCTGACAGCTTTTTTTTTCTCAAAAAATGTCAGGATAAAATAGAGAGGCTATTCCATACTTTTTCTGCAGGGCAATAGTGCTATAAGACTGCATTTCAAGTCTACATAGGCACTAAGTCTCTGAGGCCCAGATTTTGGCCTCCCAGCCAGATCAGCTGAGCAGTCAAAGGTTCATTATTTGGTGACACTAGATTTTTCTTTGGTCATGTTCTTGCTGCCAGATTTATGAAAAACGTAGTTCTAATTTCCAGTCATACTGGACAAATGGTCAAGAGTCTTAGTTGTACTGTAGTGTGAAAGGAATAAAAAATTAACAATACATAATCAGGTCACTTTGTCGCCTCTCTGTGCCAGTGAACTTGTCTTCTTTTAAGTACACTGTTTTCTGACTTACATTTAATAATGTTCTAGATAAAAATTTTCACAGTATCTGTCCATTTAATCTGCAGCACCTATGTGACATTAATGGGCTTCTGTAGTTTTACGTATATAAAAGACAATTCTGTGATAATGACAAGGTGAGGATGAACATTCAGACAAGGACAAAGAACACAGGATTTTTTCTTGCCTCCACTGTAAATAAATAACAGAATTCATGTACATAGATTTACCTGAAAAGAAAGCAAATACATCTGGTAACTAAATACCTCACCCAAGTACTTTATACTTCCTGTGAGTTTGGTTTGTTGATGCCATTCACTGAATGTGGAAAAGTCTTTCAATTTATAAATTAGGCATAGACCCAATATGCATTCCATTTATATAAAATACATGTTAGGAGAACCAAAATCTTTGTATCAGGAAAGTGATAGAGATGGCTGGAGCACTGAACTCAGGATGTTCATGTTCTCTTGCTGTATGCAGAAAACATGCTTTATTTCAGAACAATAGATGGCAGTCATTATCTTCTGCTTGTCTTATCCACAAGGAGTTAAGGTGTCTTTCTTCCACACCAAAAAACCCCAACTAATATGCTTACACTGCAATAGCAGAAAGTAAGGCTTGGTTGTGTCAGTAATCAAACTTCTTGCAGTTAAACCATAAATTCATTTTCTGTAAACAGTGTGTGGAGTCCACGCAGAATTTGATAAATATGAGCCTGCAAACAAGTGGCATTTAGCCATTACTGTCCTTTTTCTGCATTTGTGAAATTTGAGGGCTGAACTGGGAAAAATTGATTACGTCCCTTTTTAAAGCCCCCATCCAGAAATATATTCTGTCTTTTCTTACTGAGCAGGTGAATATGAGCGGTTTTTTTCTCTGTTGTCTTGAAGAGTGTCTGTCTCTGCCCAAGAAAGGTAATGAAGGGCAGAGAGGAAACAGCAGACAGCAACTGAGCCAGTAGTGGCTCAAAGATACCACACAAAGAGCTGAAAGTCCAATTTAGTCTGCAAGACTCTTCAAAGTAGTTTGAAAACATGAAAATAAATTGGTTTGTATGAACTACTTTGGCAGCTTTTTCGAATCGAAAGAAGATGGATGTGAACTCTGCCACAGGTTGACTAAGAAGAAAAGTCAACCACAAGGGAAGTAAGCTGCAGCCATGTTCATAGGTGGAAATTAGGAAAGCTTCTTTAATTTTTTTTTAATGCATTACTTCCATCACCTGCAGTGTTTATTCTTTGTCTTTTTTGTCTTTAAAACCCGTTTATGTGATAATACAGAACGTATTTGGAATAGCTCTATCTGCATAAAACAAGTATAAAGGAAAAAATTAACTAAGTGTATATAACCCAAAGTATTGCATTAGAATACTGTTTTCTACAACTTGCACTATGTTTAAACTTCTTCAGAAACTAGAAATTTAATGCAAATTTTACACACTGGAAGTTTCCACACTTCAATTTTCACTTAAATTCTACATTGTAGGGATATATAAAAGGTTAGCATTTGTAGAGGAAAAGAGTACAAAGCTAATATAAATCTTTTAGTAAATAAGTTGTGATTTGTCAGTAGTCATAGTGAACATGAAATATATGAATATTCTTACATTTGAAGTTTTAACAATTCATCATTTTGAGAGTTAATGCAACTAAGTATTAAAATAAATTTTGACTTAATTTTTATTTGATAGTCCACAATTTGTTTGTTTTAGTTTCAGTATGGAAGTCTATGCACTTCTTTAAAAGGATTTTTTAAAAAAAATCAATTAAATTCAAAGCACTAATGCTGTCATGGTTCTGAGAAGCAACATGAATTCAGAACCTTTAAAGATCTTGGAATATATCAACCAAGAAACAAAATTAGTACATTTTTGGTCTCACACATGATTTGATTTGATGTAGCCATTGTTGTCATTAGGTACAGCTATTGATCCCATTAATAGTACTGTAATAAAACTGACAACATCAGAGCACCAGAGGCAAAAGTATTCTTAAGTCACCTGACATTTAACTGATTTTTTAATGTTTGTTTGTTTGTTTTTTCTAGCTGTAAGACAATGAAGAGTAGCATTTACTGTACTGGAATCAGACAAGGATTAAAGCAGCAAAATTTTTGACGTCTGTGGAGTAGTATCCTCGTCTTGGATGATGATCTTGACTCTTAAAAATGCCCAAAATTACTTTGATAAATGGAAAATACTAAAATCAGTGATCCTAACTGGAGGATGATAAATATGACTGAAATTTATGAAGATAAATGCATCCAATAGAAAAGTATATTGTAAATAATTTTCTTTTAAAGGTATATGAACGCTCCAGAAAAACTTTTTTCTAGTCTTTCTGTTCTCTCACGTTGATTGCTTTTGCTTATTCTATTTCAGTGTACGCATTCCATATATTATTTTCAATCACATTACTCTTCATTCCTGTGTAAACTCCCAATCCTCATAAGAAATTATGAACTCCCATTTGTAAAGTTAGTAGGATTTTGGTAAAAACAGTAAACTGAGATGTAGGACATAGCTTTGGGATGTTTCTTAGTTTTCTTCCTACTATGCAATGGTGGAATTAATCTGCTAGATATTGACCTGATACATATCAGTATATAACATTTTCGAAGAGCAAATTCTTGGGGTTTTTTTCCCCACTGTTTTTTAAGGCATGAGGGAACTTTTCAACATCTGTCTAGTGTAGTAACAACAGTTTAAGAGACACAAGTCCATGGTTTTCAACTTAAATGACATAAGTGATGGCTCCAATCCAGAGGTCATTCAAGAAAAGATAAGAAACAGTCAGAAGTTCTGCAAAAATTAAAGTCTTTCACCAGCTCAACTCTCTTACATTTCTATTTTAGAGCTTAGATCTAAATTCTTGTTTGCTACTCAGTGAGATATATTCAAAACAGAAGATAGTCCCTCTGTCATGGATATAAATAAAGATACGGGTAAAATGTTGGCCTTCTTTTGGAATTACTCTCTGAGAAGAGATTTTGAGAAGAGGAACTTAAAAGCAAAATATCTGACCATTTTCTGTGAAATTCCCATGGGACTTCACTGAGCTTAGGAATAAAGTTTGTGTTCATAAAAGATCATCCCAGGATAATGACAGGAAGAAGATGAATACTGAAACACAACACAGAATGGAGACTGGGGGGGAGGGTATTTTAGTGGGGCTTGCACAGCTGGCATAGCTTCTCATTTTTTTAACCAGATCAAAATCTTAGAATATCATAGAAATACTCATAAGACTAAAATCTCAAATTAGAGCTTCAGTTAAAATAAGACAGCTAACTATGCAGGTTTTTGAAAGCAGATATTGCCAAATTAGTGTTACTGTATTCATGCTTTTTATTTGATTTTTAAAATAAGCAAATTCCTTATTTGATCTCAAAGCCTTTTGCTACAAGCAATATTCTTAACCAGCTGAAACACAGCTAACATGTATTTTATTCTTTTTGTGTGTCTTTTATCCACTTCAGTGTGTTCTTCCATGTATTGCAAAGTACAGATGCGAATTTCAATGCTGTCAGTTAATTCTTTTGTGAGTTGTGGCACCACCTAATCATTCTTTTTCAATTTCTAGTGTGATCTGTACAATCACTTCATTTAATCATTATGCCTGAAATAAAGAATGGCTGTTAGCAACAAAAGTCAAAGGGATTGAGTCAAATTGTTCTTCAACAGACATCCATGCACTTGATTTCTGTCACTAATACTAAAAAGATTAACAAAAAGGAAAAATTTACCCATTGTTTTACTCAGTGATAAAGTCTTCACAAATATGAAAACTAGAGCTACATCAGACAGCCACAGAATGAACAGAAGAGTGAATATTCCAGACAGATGCTTGAACGCACTTGGTGGGATATTATAGTATAAAGAAAACAGGGAAGGAAACTGAGCTTCAGAGAAGAAAACAACATTACTAAGGGTGGCATATGTAGCAAACATAAGTACTTGGTATTGCAGTACATGTTCTAACATACTCTTTCAGCCCAAGACTAACTATATGAGCAGTATTAATCTGGGGGGAAAAGAGGGAGAGGAAACTGTACACATCACTTAACTGTAGCAATTGTGAAGTAACCCAATTGGAATAAAATAATAAGATTACTAACACAGACATGCATGTCCCAATAGTGGGCTGCACCTAGATAACTGTGCTCTCCAAGACATACGTTGATAATGAAACACAATGCGTTTCAAAGGCATTGCCATATAAAAGCTGAGTTTTTCACGGTGTACAGTGTCATTGTGTCATTTTTTGCTGTCTGCTACTAAATGTGGCAGGCAGTGGGTGGTATTCATGTTGAATTAGGGTATTTCTCCACTAGGTCAATCCAGCAACTTCCTCCTACTGAGATTGTGTTTCTTCTACTCACACCCGCACACACAACCACACGCGCTTGCTTCTATCACTTACTCTGCATCAGCTCTGAAAGTTGCTAGACCCCCTATCTGAGCAGTCTTAGCTTATTAATCGGGTGATTAAATATGTATCTGCTGGGGGTTAGATTTGTTCATTTTTTAGTTACAGAAATTTTTTTGCCATAAGTTGCTAGGAAACTTCTGGGTACTTATAGGTACTTAAGCAGAGCAAAGAGGCCAAAGGAGAGTTTTTCTGGGAGTTTCTCTCAGAGGGGGAAGATACTACAAGTTTTGGGGGCAGGACAGGGCTGGGGGAGCTATGTGCTCTAACATAGCTCTTGCTCTTGGCATTGGAGAGAGGACTGCCAGGCTGCTGCGGGCTGCGGGAGGAGTTCACTGTCAGCACCAAGTCCAGTCCTGAGAAATCTACCATCATCTGCTCTCGTGCCCAGGAATTCTGAGCTTGCCTCCCCTTGCCCTGGTGCAGCTGGGCCGGCCCTGTTCTGCCACAGCCCCTTCTTTGGCACTGCTCTTTTTCACTACTCTGTAGCCCATACCTCCTCCCTTCCCAGACCTTCTTCATCTTCAGCCACAGCTCTGGAGCTCCTGATCCAGCCCTTCCATCACTTCCTGTCTGGGACAAAGCCACCATTCCCGTGTGCTCCCCAAGCCAGTGCCACATCGCCCCCTGCAGCCACGGGGGGATCATTGCACCTGCCCTGCCCGCCGGGAGCCACCAGCGCCCCTGGTGGCTGTGACCGGAACTGCACCCAAGGGGAAAGCGCCTGTGCTCAAGGGGGCTGTTACTGGGCTCTGGGTTCAGTTTATTATTAATGCTGTAGTTGTTGTTTGTTTGCCTAGTTAGACATACTAGTAAAGAACTGTTATTCCTATCCCCATACCTTTGCCTGAGAGGCCCTTAATTTCAAAATTATAATAATTCAGAGGGAGGGGGTTTACATTCTCTATTCCAAGGGAGGCTCCAGCTTTTCCCTGGCAGATACCTGTCTTTCAAACTAAGACAATATCTATGACTTCCTGATAAACTGGGATACTGTATCAATACACAGAAGGGTCCTTTCAGTACACAGAGGTGTTATAAAAACACTTGGCACCTGGTATTAACTGGAGAGTATGACATCTCTCATTTTCTATAGTGATCAGTTCAAGCTCTCAGTGGTTACACAGTCCTCATTGTCCACTGTTTGTCATCTGCATCCTCTTATTAGTTCAACTTCTTGTTTGTCTCTTAAACTCTTTCTACAAAGTTTGAAAATCAATTTCTAAAAGTCACCTTTTGAATAACTTCTGTACCAGCTAGAGGAGTTAAACTGCCTGGGCAATAAGGGAGATACTGTTAAGAAATATGGTTAAGTGTCTCACATCCTACATCCACAACTGTGGTAAAAGGAAGGTAAGTAGGCTGTGCCTCTCTGCTTTCCAGTTTGAAAGGCATTTTTGGAATTCTCACATTCCTTAGAAGGAGTACTGCTAAAAGTATCCAGCTGTGGATGGAAATGGGTTTTCTTTATTTTTTTTTTTCCTTTCTTTCTTTTTTTGGTGTTCCTGGTGAGAGAGATGTGACATTATTATGCTTTGAATTTATACAGAAATTAGATGAGCTGCTGTGAGTTTCACATCTTCACTGACATCCTACAACCACAGAATTTTTAGTCTCTCTATCAAATTGCGGTAAACACTCCTATATAATAGTAGCATCCATGCAAAGACCTTGGTAAGCCAGAGGATAAAAGAGAAAGGAAAAAAAAGGAAGGCAAACAGATGGCATTCTGACAAGGCACAAATAATATTGAGTGTACTGTGTAAGACGTTGTAAGATTTAAACAAATGGTTCCAGGACCTTGCCCTAGCATTTCGCCTACTCTAAGGTGAAATGAAATACAGGTTAGGTCTGACAGCTATGACAACCAGCTCTCATGAATGTCACTATTGGACACTCATCAGATTTACAGCAGTCATCACACTACAGTAATTGCCAGTGAAAGGGCAAATGGAGAGCTGTGTAATTTACAGTTTATGAACTTGTGAAAGAATCTGCCTTAGTGTGATGGCATGAACCTACCTGATACATTTCTCTTTCCTTTTTTGGTAGGAGGAATGTTTCAAAAATTTTTCTTTGAATGACCCCTACTTATTTTCATACATTGTATGAAAAATTTCCAGGCGGTTTTACAGGAAATGATATCCAAGTGATTGAGGTCCTGAGGATCTGGCAAAAGAAAAACTACCATATGATGAAGTTCATGTTCCCACTCCAGCCAAAACTATACTAAAAGACACTTCAGGCAGTTCAGGTTAGTACTTTTTAAGCTTTTCACCAACTGGAAATCCAAACACTAAGACTGCAATTTCAGTGTTTTAACAGCTTGTTGATGCTGCTTCTCTCTCTCTCACTTTGAGACACTCCCACCACATACTTCAATTTTTTGTTTGCTTATTTTACTCATTAAAAAAGTGGAAATCTAATCCAGGAAAAGAAAAATGGTTTCCTGCATGACTAGCAAGATGGAATGATACATCATCCAAGGAATGCAGAGGATACTCAAACATGGGAACAGAAGAGGAGAGAGGAAAAAAAGGGCAGGAAAGGTAAAATTTCTTGTTTCTCAACGAGTGAAATACTGCAGTGATAGAGATAAGGCTATTCACGTCCTATCAACAAATTACAGTTAAATTTTTAAAAAATTATAATGGTAAATAATGTATCAATTTTAATATTATCATACAGCAGGACACTGTAACAAAAAAACAAAACAAAACAAAACAAAAAGAAACAAACAAACAAACAAAACAAAACAAAAAAAAGCTAGTTTTCCAGAACACTAGGGTACCAGTGAAACCTATTTCACTCGTGAAATAGATTTTTATTTTTATTTCACGAGTGAAATATATTTTCTAGTGAAATCTACTAGTGCTCTAGTACAAAGAGCAGAACAGGAAAATAGTAACCATAACTACTCTTGTTAGGTATTGCTTATTATATGAGGGACATTTTTTAAAAGCCAGTATTATAGTTATTTCTACAGAGATCCATGTGCATTAAAATTCATGCCTATGATTTTGAAGAAAAGAAGATGAAATGTAAATTAAGAGCGCATGGTTATGCTTAGTGAGGTCTCACACTAGTGTTTCTACCTTTGAGAGGGAAGCAAATAGATAATAGTTATTAAGCATAGGAAATAACAAAGCAAGGGGAAAGTTGTTTCTCCTGATTCCAGCCAGAATAGGGTTAATTTCTACAGCAGGCAGGATGGGGCATAGCTAGGACCAGGTGCTTATTCTGTACCACCTCACACCATTGCTGGGGTGGGGGAAAGGGAGTCTGAGGAGAAGTGTGGCAGGGCTGCTTCGGTGTGAATTGACACCTCTTTTCTTGTACCCTCTGTCACTAGTACTGTTGCTGTTAGTGTTCCTTTTCTTATCTCATTGCTGCTTCCAGTCAATTGTTCTTATCTCAGCCTTTTGTACCTGCAGTTCTTCTCTCCAAGACACCTCAAGGAAGGGGAAAGGGAAAGCATGGGAGTGAGCAAGTGGCATACGGTTTCAGTAGTAGCACTAAATTGGAGAATATTAAATTGGAGACACTACTCTGGAAAAAAAGGACATTGAAGGAAACAGAAAAGCAAATAGGAACAGCAGAGCAGAACAAAGAAAAACTTTAAAAAATTTTAAAAAGCAGGAAAAGAATATGTATAAGAACAAAAAATGACATAACTGAGATAAGGATAATTATAATTGGTCAAAGTGAGACTCCCTGAAATTCATCGATATATTAATTTTCCCAGATTAAGTATGGAAGGCAAGTTTTTGGAAGAATTGGATTTATAGGGTCCTGCCTTCTGACACACAGTCTAGCCACTGATTGCAAGCCTGAATCGAGTTTAGAAGATGGAACACCAATCTGCTGTTCCTTCACAAAAACACTAATTGTAGGAAGAGGTAGCCATTGCAGCAAGTAGCTTTATTCCCTTTTGGGCAGAGTAGATGCCAAAAGGAAAAAGCATTCAGATTTTTTTGCAGCATTCCTCCTGTTGTTCTGAGTAGAAATGTACAGATAAATTCCATTCTTGCCTGGTTTAATTTTTAGCTCTTCTATTTGTAACTCATAGGTTTTTTTAATTTTTGTTTGGTCCTTTTTTTTTCTTCCTTTTTCTTTTTTTGTCATCTGAAACTTGACAAAGTATAGTCAAAGTCATTTCTACGTGATACATGTTTTAACAAAAAGTATGATCACTGATAGAAAAAAATCCACACTTATGAAAAAATTGTAAAGGCTTGACCTTGCATAGTATACAACTGTATACCCTCTTAGCAACCTTTCCTTAGCTGTGAGAAGCTGGAAACTTTTTTTTTTTCATTGGGCTCTAGCACCAACCCTTGGACTGCTTAACTGATTTTTCAAGCTAAAAAGATGTGGGACAATATAACCATGACCATCCCAGAAGAATATAAAGGTACAAAAAATCAGAAACAAGTTGCACTTGGCACATTAGACCGTCATGGGAAGGGAGCGGTTCAATTTCTTATTTTTTATCTGTAGAAAAAAAGTTGGTAGCTGTCTACAAAGAGAAAAATATTATATTCCATCTAAAATAAAAAGCAGCCATAGTGCAAACTCTAGTTAATATGGGAGTGAAACAACTATTAGAATATGAATTACTGGAAAAGCATCTGACCTATGGAAGAAAGGATGGTAATGATTTCAATTTCAGAACTTTTTGTGAAGTAGAGAGATAAAATAAAGGCACTTTTCAATAAATAGAAATATTTGTACTCTCTACCAAATACCTATTCTGTATTTATTTAACTAGATATGTGAGTCATTTGATGTCCTGGATAATCCAAAAGCACAAAATATTGGCTACATTGCAGAACAGAATTGACCAAGTTTCAAAGATGGTCAGCATTAGAATAGTGCTTTTCATTGTTATTTCTAAGAACAAGCATGAAACAAATGTTTGCTGCAGTATTCATTGGTATTTTTAAATCTGACATGTTATCCATTATATCTTTGTGGATTATTTGTATCTTTCTCTGAGTCAGTGCAAAGTGACAGATTTAACATTTTGTACTTTCACGAACCTAAGCACACACTGATAATATTTACTTAGGAGGGAAGCAGGCAGATCCCCTTTCACCTAAAGCCTCCCTTGCTCCATCCAAATGTCTTTTCCGTGGTCATTTATTGCCCCAAGCTCTCTAAAACTGGCAAAGGGGAACACTGTGATTTATTGGAAGGCAAGGATTTTGAAGAGGGTGAGGATTTACTCAACCCATAGCAAGTGTACAGGAAGTAGTTCACAACCCAACATATCTTGCTTCTAAATCCTCTGTCAAGACAAGTTCCCTGGGTTCTGCAGCGTAGAGAAACATGTAATGAAATATGACTGGGTGGTTGAGGGGTGGGAGTAGGAACAGACATAGACACTGGGAGACAGGGATGGGGAGACACAAAGGAGATTAGATTTTACATTAACTTTTTACTTGCTAAGAGTTTGTGATAAATTCCCTGTTAAGTACAATTGTATGACTGACAGTGTGTTGGCCTCCATAGGGTCCTCCTTAAGAAAAATATTATGAAGAATCTTACTAATAAGGACAGAAAAAAATACCCTTTTTACATTACTTGATACCAAGTAATTTACTTCATATTTTATTGGGCAGCCAACAAAAATCATTTGACAAATGGCTTAAGGTACTCAGAGGGAAAGTAGTGAATCTTTTTTTCTGCATGGTCTTCTGAACAAGACTAAAACTTCAGACAGTAAAATTATTTTACCAGGAGATAGAACCCTTAAAGCTGTGATTCTTAGATTGTTTTGGTTAAAGAGGCTGTTGGAAATTCTTCAGTTTTTCGACCAACTATTTCATTGACCATTTAATAGTTTTGTTCATAAATATTACTATTCATATACATTTTCATGTATATTAAAATTGCAGAGCCTTATACTTCTTTACATTCTCTTACTACCATGCAGTTATTTTGCATCTCTTTGTCCATTGTCCATTTCTTCTGTTATTTCCTGCTAAATAATTGCTAAAAAGTTCAGGCTAATTTATAAACAAATGTTCCTAGAGAAACATGACACATATTCCTTGGTGTGACTCACTGGTCATAAATTTAAAATGTAAGGTAATAAATTTCCAGGTTTTATTATCTACTACTGAGTAATGGGTGACCTGAGTTTAATTATTTGTTTATTTCATATATGACTGAATGGGTTAATGAGATATGACCAGGAGAGCAAAATTATTCTATTATTTTGATTTCAATACCACTACTGCTTTTTATTACTTTAGGTGTTTCTGAGTACTAAGTCCCATTTAAGAGTGCACATTGCTTACCTTGATTAAGAATTGATTAGAGAAGGAGGTACAGACTGTATTAGCCCATAGTCCTCACCCAGTGTTTTCCCTACCAATGAGTCTAGACTGTTTCTTTGGAAAGACATATTTCTGTCTTTTAGTTTTGTTCTGGAGTTGATGTTGATCAACGTAATACAAAACTTCTGTTGAAATAGTAAGGAGAGTTATGTGGGTTTGTTTCTGGAAGCGCATTATAATTATGTAGCAGAGGTTATGTTTTAAAAAGCAGCTGTCATTCAAACAAGGAAGTGTGATTGTGCTCTTACCTTCTGCAGAATTTTCAGAGGATGTATTTGTAGTTCATGGAAACCTTAATCGGGCAAAAAACCAAATGTGATTTGATCCTATTATTTATTTCAACTTTTTTAAAAGATTACCAAACACAGAGTTGCATAACGCCATTTTGCAATTGGTAGACGTAAGCACAGAGAAGATACATTTTAAATATTTGCACTTAGGCAGGCTAATATATTAGCACTGTTAGAAGATAGTGATCTCTAATGTTCACATGCAACAGTAGTAAATTAACAGGTTATCCTTAATTAATTTGGTGTACATAGGAAAATGAAGATAGAGAGTTGAATCCATGAGTAACAGGTATAGAGTGCTATAAAAGCAGATGTAATATGAAATTATATAATTTTCAGAAACTAATGCTATGGAAATTCCAACTTCCTCTTACTTTTGTTCATCTATTACTTAACATTTTGTCTTGCCATCCTTTGGGAGATTGGCTATAATGAGAAAATTATATGAGACAGTGTGTTCTTTCTTTATCATAATTATGTTGAAAAACAGCAAACAAATTGTTGGTAGCGTCTGAGATTTCTCTCATCATTGTATACGGCCATGCTAATTACAGATGATGTTGGCTATCTTTACATCCAAATCACTGAAACACTGAAAGTAATGAAAGTAAGATTTAGTATTTCTTCTGCAGGTTTTATTGTCTGTAGACATATGCATTAGAATATATTTTTCAAATATTTAAGATTGCTGTTTCTCCCCAGGACACACACCTTATTTAGTAAATAGATATATATTTGACTATTTATTCAGCATTATACTTCCTGAACTGCTGGACTGTTACACTAACACTGTTCACTACACTGTTACTCCTAACTTACTCTCAGTTTTTTCTCTTATTCTTCACCACTGGTCAGTCCTGTTGCAGTTTCTATTCTGACCAACTGGTTATTCCATCACCCTTCTTCCACATAAACCATATTGACAATGACCAGCATTTCCTATCAATCTGTCAAGTAGATACCCCAAGCTGAATATATCATTTTCTTTTTGCAGTCTGCCTTCTCAATTGCTCCCCAAAGTCTGAACACTTTCCTTTCCTCCACTTCAGTCAGGATATTGCCGCACAATGCTGCACTAAAATACAAAATTCTGGATTAGTTGAAGCTCATTATCATGTTTAAATCCTGTAGAGAGCCAAAGTATGTTAATGCAGCACTGCACTGAATCAACATTAATGCCTGCTCTGTGACCAGAGCTGCAGAATCATGGCTGTACAAATCATGTGCAATCCCTGGGGGACCATTAAGTGAATGGCAAGTCATGGTCAGGTAAAGCATGCTTACTGTACTTGGGATGTTTACAGGAAGTATGGCTGCATCCTAAAAAGTCCTTAGTCAGTGTGTGTGAACCAGTCCTTTTAAAGAGCTTATATTGTAGTCATGTTTGATAGGGGGGGTTTTTTGGGGTTTTTTGGGTGTTTTTTTGTTTGTTTGTTTGTTTTGGGTTGTTTTTTTTAACAGGAACAGCAAAAAGATATCTAATACCACAACCAGGACATTGCAACATCTTAGTCTTTTTCTAAGTTATATGTTAACTAAGATATTATGTAACATTAAAGCATTTATTCAATTTTGATTTCAGAGACAGATTCTTCAGTGCTGGTTCAGTCTTTATCTATATTTAAGAGTTCATGCAGATATGTTCATTAGTAGTTTGGAAAATATCAGATTTTTCTCTATCCAACAACAAATGGTCAAGAAGGCAGCTGAAGCAATTTTTGCAGCTTCTAGTTTGTTATCAGAAGAACCAGTCCCATTTCTTTCATTTCCCTATCCTCACCATGCAGTGCCACTTCCTATCTTGTATTGTCTGTGATATTGATCTCCTGTGATCCTTTGGTAGGCCAGCAAAACTTATTCACACAAGAAAATCACCCCACTTTTTGGGTAGACACAGTATAATGAAATCTTATGTTGATTCGTTCAGAAACTTCATCTGCATTTATATGGACAGATCTATGTATATGTAGGCATAGTCAGACTATGATGAAACATAGGAGTAGAGCCTGATAGAAAGTATGTTTTGATGGAATCGCTGCATTTGCAGAACTGGTCTAAATAATCCCTTATGAGGATAAATCATTACAGTTCTGAAAGCAACAGCTTTCTTTAAGCAAATGAGGACTCAGAAACTCCCCAAGAAGGGAAATTCCCCTAAGGAACTGCAGGATTTCTTCTTGACACTCTTGCTTTGAGATACAAAGATGAAAGAGATTTGGCCTGTTGGAGCTTCTGTGATTTATAGAGAGGAATTCATAAACTTTTACCTCAGAGACAAGGCAAATGGCTTTGTAATTGATTTCCTACTACTAAGGGATCTTGTTTAGAAAGATGAGCAGCTGTGATCCAGTCTTGCAACAGGAGGAGGATTTATAATCAGTGTTTTTCAAGATGAGTGATGGTTTCACTAATATCTGTTGGACTGATAATCTAGACAGACATCTAGGATTTGAGCTTTTTTTGAAAGAAAAGTATTTGTTGAAGCTTTCATCTGAGCAGTTTGTATAGGTGTACCAGCTGAGAAAAGACAAAGGTAATATTAATTCCATTTCTACTATAAAAATTACAAAATTAAACTCTGTGGATACACAAAATGTAGTCCCCTGAAAAAACAAGTCTCAACTTTTATTCTTCCTGAATTTGCAAAATCTGCATATTTTGTTGTGTAATACCTTTAACTCCTAGATAAGAATAAGGGAGGTCAGACGTTTATTTCCCAAAGAATATCTCAGTACCTTGTCATCATAATACACCTATTAGAGTCAGCAGTGTACAGGTCTCTCTGTGCCAGGGAGAACTTTTTTATTGCCTAATAAAACTAGATTAGGCAAGAGAAATTCTTGTAATGCAATTTCTATTACATAGGTATTCATAATAGATAACACCTCTGGATAATATTTACATAGGCATTGCTCTTATCATATAGCCATATTCAGTATTTAAAAGCCCATGGACACAAATAACATGATAAAAGGGTTAACATACCCAGTATGAAGTAACTGAATTTGCATTCAAGGTCTATCAAGCTTACCTTTGAACCAACTTAAAAAAGAGTAAATGACAAAAAGAAAGACTAGAAAATTACCTACACAGCAGCAAATAATTCTGCCTTTGTAAGAAATCCAATGCAGGTCCTCCTGGCCTTCCTTGGAAGGTTTACAGAGGATATTAGTGGGCATTTGTAAGGATTGACAGTGATAACAAGGGGAAAAAAACCCACGTATTTGATTGTAATCTGTTTTTAGGAAGTAGAGGTGTTTGCCATAGACTGAGCAGCAGCTGCCCTGCTTGGCTATGTGTCATGGGGGTGTCTGGCAGTTCAGTTAGTCACAGCATGAGAGAGCAAGGTGGCAGGTGGAGAGAAAAGTGATGATTGGAGTTAATGCTCTTTATCTCTTCTGTGGATATCCCCAACTCCAAATATAAAAGAATGTGAAGTACGAGAAAGGTTTAAAAGAGGTTTAAAAGGTTGAAAGGTTAAGAATTTTTTTGCCAGAGGACTGGATTATTAAGGGGCATTTAAAATAATTTTAAAGTCTGTGGGCAAAGCCAGCCTATAGAGAGTCCCTGCCTAACCATGTGATTGTTACAGGAGAAAGTCCAGACACCAAGTGCACCTCTAGAACCTACTGACCCTGACCAGGCTCACCCAGGGCATGCACACACTGCTTGTGAGCCCAAGGCCTCCATTTCACCACAGCCCTAGACCCTCAGCTGTCTTGCCATATACTAGTCTCCAGCCAAGTCTGGCCCTGCAATCTGGGCAGACCTCAAACCTACATGGTAGCTAGTTTTCCTCCTGAATGTAGCCCTCAGATGTCCATTGCACACTGTCTTTAGTCCTCTCTACTGCATAGACTTCAGATTCAAGGTGAAACTTGGTCTATAGTCCTACCTGTACCATCACCTCCAGCCTGGTCCTGGTTCATCTCTTGCCTGGGACTATCAGCGCATCCTACCACCAAAACCTGGCTCACCTGCTATGACTCTACCTGTGGCAGCATGCCCTGGAGTTGCTCTTTACTCCTGGAACACCTAGTTGGAAGGAGAAGCAGGACTGTGGTGCTCTCTGACAGAGGAAATGCAGAAAACAGAGGAAATGCAGAAAACAAATTAATACCTCATACCTTAAAACCTTCTGACACTTGCCTTCTTCAGCATTTGTCCACACATTAAATGGAGTTGGAAGGGCTTTACTCCAAGTTTAATATTCATGGATATGAATATACTTACATGTATATTCAGTGAATATCCCCAGTCTGGTGGAGTCCCTGTTGACTGGAAAAGATTAAGGATAAGCATTTTGGAAAAAATGAAAATAAGGAAGATCCAGGGAGCTATAGGCCAGTCAGTGTCATCTCAGTGCCCAGCAAGATCACAGAGCAGATCCTCATGGAAACCATGTTAGGGCATGTGGAGGACAGGGAGGTGATTGGTGACAGACAGCATGGCTTCACTAAGGGAGAATTGTGCCTGACAAATTTGGAGGCCTTCTATGACAGGATTATAGCATTGGTGGGTGATGGAGGAATAACTGACTTAATTTACCTGGACTTGTGCAAAGCATTTGACACTGTCCGACACAACATCCTTGTCTCTAAACTGGAGAGACATGGATTTGATGGATGAATGACTCAGTGGGTAAGGAATTGGCTGGATGGTTGCACTCAAAGAGTTGTGGTCAATTGCTCAATGTCCAAGTAGAGTACTAGTGATGACAACACCAATCTGTGTGGTTCAGTCAACATGCTTAGAGGACAGGGATGCCATACACCGCAACATGGACAGGCTTGAGAGGTGTGCCTGTGTAAACCTCTGGAAGTTCAACATGGCCAAGTGTGAGGTCCTTCAGCTGGATCAGGAAAATCTCAAGCACAAATACTGTCTGGGCAGAGATAGATAGAGAGCAGCCCTGAAGAGAATGATTTGAAGGTGCTGGTGGACAAGAGACTGCATTGTTCTTTATGTAATGACAGAGATAGCACTTTTCAAATCTAATTTTAAATAAAGAATCATGTTACAGATTAAATATTTCCAGAAAAGAAAAAAATCTGCGTTAAAGATGTCTCAAATTAAAAAGCAGCAATACAGTACAAAACCATAGTAAAAACAACTATGGAGATGGTAATTTAAACTGCTAAAACTTTCTTTCTGTTGAGGCATTTCTACAGTACAAATCTTGCATCAGGACAGAAGTCAGCATATGTTCAACTAAGTCTGTACTGATAGTCACTTTTTTTTTTCTTTTGTTTTACTTGTTAAAATGTCCTTAACATTATGAGCGCTTTTCACTGCTTTAAGGAATTGTAGGACTAAAGGAAGAAAGGATTATAATATGACTGCTTTGGAAGAATAAGTTGTTATATTTATTCCATTAAGAGTTTACATGGGCTCAGTGATTAGCTGAACAAATTGGGGAAAAGTACATTAAGGACTATTAAATACAGAAATCTCAGGATGGTAACTGAAATACTGCAGATTGGTATCAGTACATCTTTTTGCCTAGTCCTATGTTTCTCCTTAGGCAGCTGTCACTGGCCAGTATCAGAAATTGGTTATTATTACAGATAACACTGTAATCTGGCCCAATCTCTATGTCCTGTGGTACAGTGGTGCAGAGGCTGGCATAGATTTTCCCCTGTGGGTTATAGGAGGGAACTGGAGTGAATCTTAAAGGAATATGATACAATTTTCTTATTTTGATAATTCATTGTTTTAAAAGAACACAGAAGGATAGTTTCACCACTACCCATGAACCTTGCAGTATTAGAACTGCAATAGATCTTTTGGCTAAATCACAACTGGAGTCAAAACATTCATAGAAAGCTGAAAAATATCAGTGTTAAAAAGAGTACATATGTCACATTTATATGGTATAGAGTGTTCCTTTTAAAGTATTTTGCTTTATCTAGCAAAACTGATATCCCAAAAAGCTACAGAGTGACTCACATGGTGAGCTCATCAGGTAAAGACATATGCATCTCTGAGCTTTGACCAAATAGCTGTAATAGTAGCAAGACACTGTTTCCCAAACCTTTTCTTTCTTCCAAGACACCTCCTTCCTTCTGCTGTTATACATGAAGAAAACAGCTGGTTTTGTTGGCTATGTATTTTGAAGTGATACATTTATTCAAAGCTACAAGACTAGCTAACTTTTCTCGAATTGATATCAAAGCACTAGTCACCTTTGATATCCAAGCTTCACTTTCTGTTGCATCTCTTGTTCAAGATTCCAATTTTGCTAGTTAGGGTGGTAAATAATAGTTTTCAAGAGGCTGCTAAAGAGCTGTCTAGCTGATCAAGCATGTAAACCAGGCTTGTATCTCTACCACAGTGATTACACGTAGCCCATGCTAAGCCAAAGTCTGTGCTGAGGTTCTGAATAAAAAAGCATTATCCATAGAGTGGCTTAACAAACCACTTCAGAGGTAGTGCTTTCCAAGGTGAAGTGGGCATGCCTTGACTTTACTGTGTAGTTCACTGGCACACCTCTCCAGTCTTCCTGCTTCAAGGCACAGTTTTCAAGTTGAACTAAAACTGGCGTTAGTTGTGGAAAATGAAGAAATATGGATAGAGAATCTATTGTTTGGGATGCTTCTCTATTTCCTCAGACTTCACTTCCTTAGGCACTACAGACAGCTGTAAATCTCCAGTCTCACACTGAAGAAACAATTCTGTCAAAGTTACCATTTTGAATGAGCTGACTGTAATGTCGCAGTTTGTGTGAAATATCATCCTGATGCTACCTGTCAGAGAAAAGGGATACATTTTTAAGAATACTTATCACTTGAACAAAGTCTGAAAGAATATTTGAACACAATTGGCATTTTTTAAAAAAAGCTTTAGAATTGCTTTAAAAAGGAATTATGTAGGTAAAAATTCATAACAGGAATTGATTTGTTACTATCATGGTTTTAATGCATTTTTTTGATAATCTATTTCACTCGTGATTTCAAGATAAAACCCATAGCAAAGTTTTAATTTCCTTCATGCTAGTATCATATTTGTAAAGAAGAAATCTAGAGGAGAAAAGCAACACATATTTATATTTTAATAGTCATCAGTTAAAGTCAGTATTGTATTTATATTTCAAACCCTTGCAGCAAACAGCTTTGCAGTTTGAAGCAAGTTTCATCTCACTTAAATTTGGGAATCTCTGATTTTGAAACCAGGGACTCGTATCATTACTCCAAATACATACTGGCCTAAATTTGTGAGGGCCTTTTCCTTTATAATAGATTATTTATGATAGCTCAGATTGTATCAGAGAAGTAATTTTATGTTTACTACAGGCATGGAGAGCTTGCATCAATCAGTGATCTTTGGTGCAAAGTAAATTTACTTGTAGGTTCTGAAGTGGTGATCAGTTATTTCACTAAATTCAGAAGGCAGTAGATCTGTGAGACAAGAAGAAATTAATGAATATCTTGGAAATATTTTTTCTTTCATTGTTATTTTACTTAAAGGTTGATTCAAGTACATATCCTCAATGTGGCAACTCTGGGGTTAGTCCTGGAAGATAAGAAATGTGGGGATCTGTTTATAAATAAAGATACAAGTTTGTAACTGTGCTAGTATCATCCTCCGAGAGACACAGGACTGAAAGGCGGGGAAAAGTAGGTTCCTCTCCGCTCCCCAAGACTAACATCACCAAATGTTAAAGCAATAATAAAGTTCACACGCACAGACACACAGACACACACACGCCCCGGTATACAGCTGCGTTGCTCATCCTAAAGCTCGCCAGTCGAAAGCAAGTGCGAAAGCGAGTCCACGCTCTGCTAAAGAAACACAGAAACCTTTTTGTCCTATCCGAACGAGGCTTTTTTGTCAATGAAAACCCTCTCTCCTGGGAAAATGTCCTCCGGGGTGTGCCCGTGGGCCGGGGGCAGAGCCGGGTC
>VYXD01001236.1:129525-172025 GCA_013397195.1 Hylia prasina
GCGGCACGATGACTTCTCCCGGCGGCACATCGGGCCCCGGGAGCAGGAGAAGCGGGAGATGCTGCGAGCCGTCGGAGTGCAGGTAGGCGCCGTGCGGGACCGGGGCGGCGCGGCCGGACCCTCCCCGTAGGGGCCGTGCCGCCCCGCGGGAGCTAACCGCGGCGTGCGGGCGCTTCTTGCAGAGCGTCGAGGAGCTGATGGACAAAACCATCCCGGCCAGCATCCGCCTCCGGAGGCCGCTGAGGATGGATGACCACGTCTGTAAGTGACCGCATGGCCCGGGGTGCTCCCGCACTCCCCGCGCCCTCCCGCGGCCCCTTCCGGCCGTCAGCCCCCGGGGGAGAGGGGGGCGCTCGGGGTGCGCGCCCCCTGCCCCCGATGTCCCCGTGTCGCGGTCTGTTCCTACCGCCCAAGCAGAAGAGCAGGGTGAGACTTAGTACCCACACAAATTGCCAACTCCGTAGAGTAATTTGCTGCTGAGTTTATTTCTGTCCTCGTGAAAATCGGTAGGAAAAGACATGTAGCACTCAGGGGCAGCTCGAAAACCCGGTTTGGAGCTCAAGCGCTCCACTGACTTCACTTTGTCCCGAGAGCCTGATGTGAAGGGAAAAGTATGACTAAAAATCATCTCCTTAGTGTGGACTGTAACTTCAAATGGGCCACTGGTGGTTCTTATGTATCTGCCGGATTTCTTTGTTATTCCTCCCCCCCCGACTCCCCTCCAGTAATAACCTGCATATTTTAATAACATGAAAAATCTGTGTCTCCGTATTATGGATACGCAGTAGACTAACAGCCAGAATTTTAGATCTGTCTAATTGAGTGTTATTGGTAAAACTGCAGGAATACTAAACATCTGAGTCGCCTATTGTGGCACTACAGTAATTCAGTAAATTGCTGTAGAAAACTTGATGTGATTTCATGTGGTTTTAGATATTAATGTTTTTAAGGGTTAGCAAGCACAGTACAAAATTTCTACCTGCATAACTGCATTTTTGAGCAATATCTGTGAACATGATGCTGGAAGTCTTGTAAATGAAAGAAACACTTAAAAATCCCCTAAAAATCCAGTGCTAAACAATTACACTAAAACTAACAAAGCTCAATAGCCATTCAGATATGGGATCCAGTTACATTAGTATTAACTTCATTTTTGTGTTACAATCCTTTGCCTGATAGTTTGCAGAAAACTTGATTCCTCTTGCTGGCATTTTCTCATTGCTCATCCATGTGCTGTAATTTGAGTGTAAACTTCAGGCCTGCAGCTCCGGTGAGGTTCCTGGCCAGTTCAATCTGGTTGCTCTGAGATGACATCACGCATGAGAGGCAGCACCACAATGAACAGTCAGGAAAACTAGACCCTGAAAAGACAGATTCTAGCCAGGAGGGGTACAACAGCGCTGATAGTTTCTACCTCTAAAATGTTTTACTAGTATAATAGTATTTCAGTCTTTGGTAACTTTCCATCTTATTAAAAATGGGGAGAGGCTGGGTAGAGAGGCAAAATTTAACAACCTTCTTGTGTCTGTATAACTGCTGAAAGTACTGCCTGGCATATTTCCCTGTGGTTAATGTGTTTTAGTCAAGGTACTCCCTGACTAAGAAGTGATTTTCATTGACCTCAAAGAAGCCTTTTTAGGTTATTGTATTTTTAGGTCAGTAGAAGGAGTGAAATGTAGTTTGCCACTAATAAGTATGTCTAAAAAGCCTTTCTAATTTTTTAAATCATTAGTTTTTATTATTAATTAATGTGATACTCTTGCCAAATTTTACTTCACCAAAACACACGTAAAAGTGATACAGGATAGTGGGCATTAAAATACATATACACTATTGAAAACTAACCTGGTGGTGTCAACCCAAGTCACAATCTTGATGCAGTGCTCAAATGCTTATTTTCACAGTAATTTGGAGAAGATATCTCCTATACAGTGGTGCATTAGTTGATGTTCTGTTGTAGGCAAGTTCTCACTGTGCAACAGGACCTCATTAGCTAACAGTGTATTTAGTTCACTGGCATTTTGCTCCACTTGCTATGCTGTTCTTGTTTCCTTAGAGTAAACTTTGAAAGAATGTGACTGTGATGCAGACACTCACATTGCACAGCATGCAACAGTGAGTTTTCAAAAGAGATGCTTGCATGAGGTACAGAAAACTTTTTTTCTGTACATGACTGCGTTTTTCTTTTGCAGCCACTGTGCTGGACTGACTTTTATAGTTCAATGTGTAGTTGTTTGTCACTAGTTTTCCCCTGTGCTGGTAACAGAAAATTCCACAGCTTTTAAAAGAAACACTAAAAGCCTCAGCTTAAAATTGTGCAATGTCCCATTGAACATCTTGTACCCAGGACAATGTAATCTGACTGAAGCTTGCTTCCTCTTTAATGTACCGTTAGAGAGAACACTTTCCCATCACCATGGTGGTATTTCTTACGTGAGGATGTGGCATATACCTTTTACTAAAGGGAAATAGCAAAATTGGGAAGTGTCTTGGAAACTGTATTCTATTTTTGTTTAAACATTTGTTTTTATTTGCCTGAATGCTCTCACTGCCTCTAACTCACACATGGAAAGAGAGAACAGAACAAGGCAATGCAAAACATGTCATTCACTGAACTTCAGCATTCATAAAATTTATAATACAAGTACAGCATTCTTCACTTGTCTTTATAACTCAAAAATGTAATCATAGTGACTCCAATAATTGGAGTTCATTTGAACGAATGAGCTGTGCTAGAGCTACTCCTTTATAGTAACAAACACAGCTGAACTTACACTGAAGTCTCACTGAAGTCAATCCTTACAGATAGAATTAGACATGCAGTTCAAGAAAACCACACACCCACTGAAAAAAGCATGTCTGTGTATCATAGGTCTTCTGCAATTGTTTTGGAAAACTTTCATAGCTGTAGACCTCATCTCAGCTGTTGTGCATATTGATGTGTACATTTCATATATAATCTTCGAGTTTTGATTTGTCGTGTGTCACTAGAAAAGATTACATTACAGATCCTTCCACTGATAATCTCACAAGTTGTCTAAAAGAAGGAAAATGATTCAAATGTGTGTGTGCAATAGCAGTAAAAAAAAAGAAAAATAGGCTCGTGGATGGAGCTTGTGTTAAAGAACTTGTTTATATGGCATTGCATATTCCACTAATGATAAATAAAACCTGTGATTACAGTAGAAGCACACCACACCCTTTTTGTACCATGTCATTCTAGCACAGACCACTCTTCAATGGAAGAATGAAGCTTCATTACTCCCCTGAAGGACCTAACATATATAGAGAGATAAAATCTTTAACCTTACTTAACTGGAAATTTCCTGAGTTTAGGCAGGCTCTGCAGAGGGATCTGGACAGGCTGGATCATGGACTGAGGCCAGTGGTGTGAGGTTCAACAAGCCCCAGTGCTGGGTCCTGTCCTTGGGTCACAACAACCCCAGGCAGTGCCACAGCCCAGGGCAGAGTGGCTGGAAAGCTGCCCACAGGAACAGGACCTGGGGGTGCTGGTGACAGTGACTGAACATGAGCCTGCAGTGCCCAGGTGGCCAAGAAGGGCAGTGGCATCCTGGCCTGTACCAGCAATAGTGTGGCCAGCAGGGCAGGGAATTTTCCCCTGTACTCGGCAATCAAGTTGTGAGGCCACAGCTTGAATTGTGTGTTGTTTTGGTTCCCTCAGTACAAGAAAGACACTGAGGTGCTGGAGGGTGTCCAGAGAAATTCTACAAAGCTGGTGAAGGGTCTGGAGCACAAGTCCTGTGAGGAGCAGCTGAGGNGTGCAAAAGTCCTGTGAGGAGCAGCTGAGGGAGCTGGGGGTGTTTATTCTGGAGAACAGGAGGCTTGGGAAGACCTTATTGCTCTCTACAGCTGCCTCAAGGGAGGATGTAGCTGGGTGAGGGTTTGGTCTCTTCTCCCAGCTAAGAAGTGACAGGATTAGAGGCCTCAAGGTGTGCTAGGGCAGGTTCAGCTTGGATATCAGTAATAATTTCTTCACTGAAAGGGTGGTCAGGCACTGGAATGGACTGTGCAGGGAGTGACACCATTCCTGGAGATTTCAAGGAATAACTGGACATGGTGCTTTGCACCATGGTTTACATGACAAGGTGGTAATCAATCAAAGGTTGGAGTTGATGATCTTGGAGGTGGTTTTCAACCTAAATGAGTCCATGATCAGTTTTTGTTAAGTCTGTATGACTAACCATTCTGGTAAATGCCAAGTTTTGCTGCTACAAGTGCATCTATACTCTAAATGCTCTTTCAATAATTGTGTTATCTATATTAGCAGATTTTTTTTTTTTTTATTGCCATTGTCAGTGGAGGAGAGAAAGACTGTAGCTTGTGCTGAGGTTTCTGAAATACAATCCTTTCTTTGGTTTGAAAGATAAGACTAGCTATGTCTATTTTGTGACAAAAAGAAAAAAAAAATTAAAAGTGTCTCTTGCCATGGGCCTGCTGACTGTGTTGTAAAACCGTCTGAACATGACACTGAATTCCAGCAGGGGTGAAATAGCAAAATGTCTGATTTCAGCTAACAGTAAATTTCAATCTTGTTCCTCAACTAATTGTGGATGAGGGAGTCATTTTACAGTCAGATTTTTCTGCAGATACAGTTAAGGAAAAACGTAATTTTGGCATGTAACTTCTGTTCAGTCAATTTTTACAGCAAGGCTAGACATCTGTTTGATACTTAATTGGGATCATCTGGTATTACAGAGCTTTATTCCCAGGGTTATAGTAAGTAAACCTGAACAATCAGCTTTTCTTTAGGAATTGAAGGTGCTTTAGCATATATGTCATGATTGACCCATATGAAGTAAAGGAACATATTATCTTATATAAGAGTAATCCTCTATTTTATCCCTAAAAACTTACTGTCTATGTCAGTCATAGTTATCCCTGTAATGCTGCCATCTTTACATGTATAGATAGATCTTGTGCATATGTTTTGTATTTCTGCTTTTTAGTTCAGGATTTGAATTTTTTAAAATGCTGAATTAAAAAATACTTCTGTGGACTCCACCACAGTTTTTTTTCTCATACATTCTCAAATTTTAGAATTTATCAACATTAGTTCCTAAAATCTTAAGAATGCAATTGAGTCTCCAGTCTAAACGTTATTAGAGGCAATACTGTTTGGAAGCAGTTACATTGTAATGAAGACTATTTGTGTCTCCAAATTAACAGCTCTTTTTGCATTGAATCTTCTTTAATAAGATTTTACATTTTAAATTCCAGTTAAAATTTAATTCTGGGTGAATTTATAATTGTCTCCTAATATCAGTCAGATTTTTAGAGTAATTTCAGATTAAATTTCATATAATTTAGTCATTTTTTGCTCCCTGCTGCTGGCATCCACGGAGTATGATTCAGATGCCTGTGGCAGGGGTGATTGTTACCCTCCAGAGTGTTGCCACATGTAGTGCAGAATCTGCATTACCACCCGGGGCACTTTCAGGCTGCTGCTCCTTTTTTCACAGGCAGCAGCCCTTGTGGGTAGAACAGGGAAAGACATCTTGTTTCACTCAGCTTGCCCCTGCTTTTGGTTCCTGGCCTTGCCAGGTTGCGTGTGCTGCCCAGGCTGGCTGGGTGAGCACAGGTAGCCTGAGTGAAAGGAGGGGGAAGAAGCTAGGCACCATGGCTTTCTGCCCATATCGTGAAGTTATAGACACAGCACCTGGAACACACACTTGTGCTGTCCTACAGCATTAGCACTATGTGTCTGACAGTGCTTTGGAAGCAGTTTTCTTCAGTATAATCTGGTTTGGGTTTTTTTTTTTAAGAGATTGAATTAATTACTTAAGTAAGAGAAATAAATTAAACCACCTTTTATCAGCTGTTCTAAGGATGTTGCTTCCTTGATCTCAGAGGCTGGATTTGTTTTTAGGATCTGATATAAAATGAATAAAAATATATCAGACAAGTAGTAACTTTCTTTTTGTATTGTATGATTTGAGTGGGATAACTTGAACTGCTCCTTTTGTATTTTCTCCACTCTCCTTCTCTAGTAAATATTTTGCAGATGTCTAACAAGTTCAAGGCAACTCTGCTGTGCTAACTGCAAAAACACTAGCAAAAATAAGTGTATTATTTTGTGATATGAAAATCCAGTCCCTCTTACTATTTTTGTGATATATTCTGCCTTTGCTACCTGTAGATGTAGCAATCTGGAAGTTTCCTTGCAGAACTTCTCGGACCCTCAGTAAGTTTTCTCCAGTTATAAGATAGGAGTACAGCAAAAGCAGTGGACCTTATTCTGAGTTCTGTCGTTGATTATAAATTCTAATGAGTTGATGAGGGGAATAAAGATCAACTGCAGTGGCTTAGCTGGCAATTTCTTTTCTTTGCTGAACAAGGTTATTAAAGAATTTTTATAGTACACCCAATAAAATGAGTTTATGATAAAGGCATTTCAATCACTTTTTCTTAGAACACTGGAAACAAACAGCTGAGTGTGAGGGTGGCTGGAGTCCAGCTATTACTGAACTATAGTACATTTTTCTTTCTGTTTTATTTCCCCATTTTGCATATTGCTTCTTAATCTCATTGCTGGGAGAATTAAAAAGAAATTAGTAACACAACCAAAAAATATCTCCAGCTGTGTTTTTTGAACCATGTAATTAATTTTTTTAGGAATCCTCTATGTTTTAGTTTTAAAGAAATTAAGAAATATTTAGCATAATTCAACATACAACAAAATTTCCACTGTATATGCTCCAAGTTACATACTTTATATAGCAGAAAAAGTCTGTTATTTTCAGAGCTTGGTGACAGTCTTGGGGACCAAGAGGGAAATACAGCAATTTCATTATGAATTTGAAAATTAATTTTTAAGCATACATAAGATGATCACTCTTGTGTTTCACATTCATCTGCCTTTGTATTAGCATTAGTTATATACAAAATGATCCATAAAGAGTTAGACCCCTTTCACAAATAACGTTATGGGAATACACTGTTGAAACCTAGACTTGACAGAGTGGGAAATAAGGCTATGGACAGAGACACAGGGCTGGTGGAGACCCAGGTCAGTCTCCAGCCCCTGCCCAAAGCTCTGCTGTGGGATCAGAGCAGATGGCTCAGGGCCTCACCCAGTCAGAACATGAAACCTCAAGAGGTGGAGACCCTGCTCCACTGCTGGACTGTCCTCGTGGGCCCGGCTCTCCTTTTCTCCAGCCTGAGCTTGAGGCCCTGCTGCTATGCATGCACTGCTGTTAAGAGCCTGGCTGCATCTCCTCCATCCCCTCCTGTTCATGCTGGGGGTACTGGTAGGAATGGTTTGTTTCTTTGTCTTGCTCTCTGGTCTGTGGGCACCAACATCTGTGTTAATTTCTCTCACCATTACCTACACCAGAACCCTGTCAGTGTAAACACTGAATTCATAAAATCTTCATGGATTTACGTTTGGTCACTGTTAAGCCATCAGGGGCTATTGACTTACCTTATTCAGGACTGCAGTTATATTTATGAGCTGTCTTCCTAAAGATGTAGTGTGATGAAGTACTTCAAGGCAGTTGAAGGCAAAGGGTAAGGAGTCTTTATCCCTGGTCTCTTTGAAGAAGCATGTCAAATGTGGGAATACATATTTGAGCTGTACTGTTGTCACTGCCCTTACAGTGCCCAAATGAGCAGGGTAAGTAAGACGAAGCAGGAGTGGAAGGAGTGTGCCCTCCAGTATTTGGCCACCCTGGTTAAAATTAGCTGTGTAACTGTCTTCACAGATAGCTCATTAAAATGTGATAATTAAAAATCCATTCAGTCTTGGAACCCTTCAGTGTAGATATTCTAGATGGAGTGTGGTTCTACTCTTAAGCACAATATCTGCCTAAGGTGCTTGCAGCTTCACTAGGCTTTTGGCTTTGTCCTTCAATCCTTTTGGAAGCAGGTTTATTTCAGAGAGCTCCAGCACAAGCTAAGTGGCTGCATGTATTTATTGTTAGCTACAATTGCAGAGAAAAAACTCTAGAAGAAAAGCCCACTTGGGCAAACAAAGGAGATGTTATCTATCACATTGTGCAGTATTTATGGTATGTGTTTACTGCAGAAACCACACTCAGTGCATTTTTGTGTGTGACACTGAGCTAGCAAGCAAGTTAAATGATAGCCAGCTTCTGCCTTCAGCTGCAATTTGGAATTAAACAAGGAAATTCATTACCATTTCCAAGAAATCATTGATGTTTGAATTATGCAAGAGCACAAGCCTCTGTCTGAAATTGCAACCAAACTGTCGTTCATCAAACTTTTTGCAAGTGGTAGAGGAAGGCCTCTGCAATGTTAAAGCTCACTTAAACAAACACCTACATCTTATTATAAACTCTGTGGGAAGAGTTGTGGGGAGTGGAGTTTCTCACTACACTTCAGAAACTTTGCCCTGGATGTTGCTGAGCTCAAGAATAAGCATATAACAAATTTCCAGGAAAAAAAATGCAGTTTAGTGAAGTTAAGAAATCAGTCTTCA
Source organism: Hylia prasina (assembly GCA_013397195.1). Classification (NCBI taxonomy): domain Eukaryota; kingdom Metazoa; phylum Chordata; class Aves; order Passeriformes; family Sylviidae; genus Hylia; species Hylia prasina. Next base: position 137,984 of record VYXD01001236.1, read on the forward strand.
TACATTAGATCTAATGGCAGCACTGAATAAAAGGCAGAGAAGTAATGAACTTTGAAATGAGAACTGAACATCAGTAAAAAAACTCTGTGAAAAGTGTAATGTGACTGTGGAAGAAATTAATTGAAAACCTGGAGATTTAAAAAAAATCTTTATGTATTAAATGCAATAGCAAAAACTTGAGTAAAAGGAAAATAACAGATCAGAGCTGAAATTCTAATATCCTTTTTTGTGATTGCACTAGAAATGAATTCAAAACCTAGATAATTATTTGCCACCACATTTTAGAAAATTAACTATTCTGAGTTGATCTCTCTTAGTGGAATAACTTATGGAGAGAAAATATATTTTTGAGGCATCCAGGGCACAAGATATTCTAATTCTGTGATTTATAGCATTATATTACAAAGTGTCACATTCAAGTTGTGGTGCAGAGGGAACAGAACTTGGTGTAACTGTCCCATTACAGCACACTCTGAGGTCAGATTTGGAGGAAGAATTAAAAAACATCTGTTCCCCTCACCCAGGAGGATTGGTGTCGAGTTCTACCCAGGTCTGTTAGGTTGGGCTGACCTATATCTCTTTGTGATCTTAAGATAGTCTACTGACCATCTTTCTGCAGCCTCAGCTACTAATATATTTTTTAAATACTACTCTTTGGCAGATGTTTGTAGCATTATTCATTGACTGCTAGGAATGGGTTGACTCAGTGTGATTTTTGCACAGCTTTCAGGACACTGAGAAGCAAGACCAAAGAGTAAACTATGGCTGGGGGAGAGAGAGAGTGCAAATACTTTCATTCTGTACACTTCGAAATAACTCTTTCGTCGTGTCTTCAAACTGCATTGGCAGACTCATTTGAAAGTAACTCTCATTTGGAATGTCTTAAACTAGAAATACTCTTATTAACTTTTTTTTTTTTTTAATAAACTAGTGAAGCATGCTAAAATTGAAATAAAAGAACTCTTCTGTTTTATCAGCAGTTTAGGGAGAATGTGAGAAAACAAAGTTCTATGGTACTAAGAAGTTATTTCTGGGTGCTTGGTGTAAGCCCAGTTTGTGCAAACATGACTCCAGCAGAAACATTGAGTGGCAGCTGTGGATGGCACTGGCTTCAACCAATGTAGATTCTGCAAGATTCAGCTGATAAAAAAATGTGTCCTGAGGTGCTTTTTAATGCATGTGCAAGATAGGTCTCTTCTGGGTTGAATGTACAGCACAAAAAGAGCTCCTTCTGCCTACAGCTGTTGCACTATTCTTCCCACGTGCTTTGGAACCCTGTTATTATTCAGGTGTTGCATTTTCCAGAATTCTGGCAGAATTTAAACTTTCCTAGAATATTTTACCAGGTTGTTACTTTCTCTTTGCTATTCTTGACTTGCACTTTATTCTGCTACTGTTTATACTTGCACCACCAACGATTTTTTTCACACTGGGGTAGAAGACATTTCAGTTTAACATTGTTGCTGTTACGTGTATCTGGAGCGTTGTGACATAATTTCTTTCCAATTAGGTGAAAATGAAATCCTTGAAACTCTATACAATATTGCAAGCAAGAACAAGATATGGAGGTCTTATATAGGCATGGGTTATTACAACTGCTCAGTGCCTCAGCCCATTGCACGCAACTTGCTGGAGAATGCAGGATGGTAATGTACCACATTTTATTGTTAAATGGATATGTCCCACAAACCTTTTTTTTTTCCCCCTAAGACTTTCATATATTTGGTAATGATGTGTATCATACTGTGTAGGAACTGTGTTATTCACGCCCAACCTAGAAACTTAGTTTAGAAGATGCTTTTTTGTGTAAAATATGCTACTGGTTTTGTCTTCTATTTACAACTCTTATATATTATGAACTAATACAAGATTACATGTTTGCTTTAAGAAAGTATACAGACTTAGCTCCTAAACAAAAGTAATTCTTTCCTAACTTTTGCCTAAATTAAAACCAGCTCCCTCCTCCACTGGTGGAGGAAGTTAAATACTATGCAATACTATGAGGACGATTTTCTGATGTGGAAGTAAGAAACTTCAAAGGAGGTAGAAAGTTCTGAAGTCTATTCTCTTATTATTTCTTTTTTTCTTTTTTTTTTCTTTTTTTTTTTTAATTTTTTTTAACCAGACACCTTCAAGGCTTTGAATGTTTACCCATAACATGAGTTCTTGTTTTGTCTGATCAAATAATTATCTGGTGAACAGCAGTGATATTGAACTATCATAATATGATAATTAATTTCTGAAAAGGCTGAGATTATTGTACTTGGTTCTGATAATCCAGCTGACATTTCGGTTTCTAAAGAAAAAAAACAGACTCAGAAATGATGCAACAGGAAAAGCCAAATTTCATGTGGAGTCTCACTTTCCAACAGATTGAATGTCACCCTGCATTTTCTCATTTAGTTTACAAGTTCCCCAAACACTAGTCACTAAGATCCTTCTTTTATACTGTATTAAAAGAATAACTGCCATCTTTATTACTGAGTAATTTTTATTTTAGTAAAATCAGTATTTGAAGGTTTTATATATATAAATTTTTTAAAAGCTCAAACAACAAAAACCCCACAACCAACCGAAGGATCATATTACTGAATGCAAAAAGTCATTGATACTTAGAAGTCCCGTATTTTTTATACTTTGGGTTGCCATAAATGCGTCTACATATCTATAGACCTGTAAGTCTTATTTAATTTTTGAATTTTTTTGGCTCTATTTGCATCACTGCTGGAAAAGTTGCAGTGTTCGAAGTCAAGGAATCTATGAAGTACATCTGTGCAAAGTCTTATTTGGCCTTATCCTTGTTCATTTTTTTGCGACATAAGCAATCTAAATATTTCAGTACAGAATCAGAAATTATCAGTTGATAGAAGCAAAAACAAGAACAGTTAGAAGATAGGTGGAACAAAAGGAAATGCATACTTTTCAATCCTAAGAAGTTATGTAGTGTTAATGAAACAACTGAGAGGGTCTGTCCAGAAATCTGATCTTGCACTGTCCAATGAAGTCAAACTGATGGCTAAAAACTAAGCTATTACATGGTTAAAGTGAGGCTAAAATGTTCGTTGGAGAGAAAGTATATATGTGTGTGTGCATATGTGCTAAAACAACTATGCAGTCTTTATGGAATCTGTTTAAGAAATCAGACTCCTTACTTCTGCTGAGTGTGTAACACTTTCTGTGCTGACACACTTCACATTGCAGCTCCAGGGGAAATACTACAAGCTCAAGCTTTATTGCTTCTGATCTATTCTGTCTCCCTTACATAACTTGTGTTTGCTTTGCTTGGCATTAGTTAGAGCAACTAAAAGTTTCCCAAAGTTCAACCCGATTCCTTTACCCCTAGAGATTAAATGTGTAAGAATACAAACCTGTACCAAAGATGCCTGCAGTCTTCACATCTCCAGTGTAAATTATTAAACTTGTTAGTTAGTAACAGTCAGAACGTAATGAAAGCATTGCATTCTGAAAATAACTACATACTATGCAAGAATTCCTTTTAGAGAACTTGCTTTTGAATTACTTTAAGAAGTCACTTATGATGTAGTATAGATTCAGACAGAACACTGAATGCAGTCTACAGCCAGATATTTTATTTGAAGACACTGTGGGGAAGTAGAATCAATTCAAATATGTAGATACTTTAAAAATGTAGAACTGTTAAGCTTCATATTAGTTTGTGGCAGTACCGGAATTCAAGATTTCTTGGTTGATTTTTTTTTCATCTTTCTGAAATTGATTTGTTTTAGTTCAGCTGTGTTGACCATTCAAAACTGTAACATCAAATTCATAAGGCTTCATTTATTTTGTTTTGTAATATAGTGTACTTTCCCAGATATGTGGAGCAGGAGTTCTCTAATGCATTTCAATTAATCAGTGTTCTAATTCTTGTTAGTCTAATTCTAGTCCCTTCTGCAAATTAAAATACAAGATACTGCCCTTAGGTGATAAAAATGAGAAAACACAATCGTAAAACTCTAGGCACAGAGGAGTTTCTTCTACTAATCAATAAAAGTCATTGCTCATGAGAAGGTGTTTGGAATAATTCTTTATATTGGCAAGAACTGAGTGGGTGGAGCAGAAAAGAAGTCTTAATACTCCCAGACTGAAAGTTTATCTAGCAAACTGAACACTGGGTTTAGCTGCTGTGGAGGAAAAAAAAAAAGCCTACTATTGGGATTAGCAAGGTTGCATGCAACCTTCTCATGAACTTGTTCAACCTTGTTAACTATGCAGTCATATAATGATAATTAGTTTAGTGATAGAACTGGCCAAAAATGAGAAAAAAACTACAGGTTTTGGTAAGGTCATCAATATTTATGTACTCTATACATAACTATTGCTTTCTGTTACTGTATTGAATAGTGTGTGTAAATAATTCAAGCAGATGGTTCATTTAATTAGACAGTAAATACATTAGCATTATATATTACACCTTGAGTTCACATATTAAATATGTCCTTCTAGCTTTTGCATTATCTTCAGGACTTTTTTCCTACTTTCTCTCTCACCTTACTATTTTGTCGCTTCTCTCATCTTGCTCAATACCAAATTCTCCAGCTTTTTTTTTTAAATCGTTGCTTTTTACCTTCTATTGAGTTTACATGACTTGAGTTTCCAAATATTGGAGTATTTCTGGAAAGCTTATACCTTCACTTCATTTTTCTAAAGTCTAACACTTACTACTGCCCTTTTAGGGAAACAAAATGCTGTTTTTCTTCCATTACTAGAAAACAGAGGCTGCAAGTGTTCGCACTTACCACTTGTTCCTAGCTGCTACTCTAAATTCAATCTGGCATAAAGTCTGTCCAGTGTCCAAATTTCCAGAAGTGAGAGAAGGGTCTGACCTCTGTTTTTGCCTTCCATCCCTGGACCCATGCTGCTTTGTTTTTTGGATGGTTATAACAGAGTGTTTCCCTTAGATTCTTGTGTTTTTGAAAGAGTTGCTTATATTGCCCCTACTGCTTGGTTCACCGAATGACAACAGATAAAAGTCACACCAGTCTGACTTCTCTCCACTAACATATATGGAAACTGTCATTTCACAAGAAGTTGCATTCTTCTGAACTTGATTCTGTGAAATGCCAAGTGCCTTTCCTCTTAAAAGGGTGAAGAAGACTTGACAAGTAAACGTCTTCAGAAACAGTATTGAAAACTCATGGCAATATTGATATTGCAAATAATATAGATATGATCGAACAAAACATTCTCCTTTGAATACTGTGACTTGGTTTAATTCTTCCACGCTCAGCATCTACTTACTCTGTCCCTTCGCTATAATGCCCTTACACCTCTGTTTTAAAAGTAATTTCTCTTTTCAAAATGGAGAAACAGAATTCTTGTCCTGTAAAAAGTCAACACCAGAAGATAAAAATTACATCTAAAAAGAACAGTATTCTAACAAATTTCCATATTAATGAATTACACTTTACTATTTGTTTTTTTCTGTGATACACTTCAGTTATATATTGCCATAATTTTGTTACACATTTATTTTCCTAGACCCAAACTCAGAACTTTTTTCTTATAGGGTTACCCAGTATACTCCTTACCAGCCTGAAGTGTCACAGGGCAGGTTGGAGAGCCTCCTAAATTACCAGACTATGGTGTGTGATATCACAGGAATGGATGTGGCTAACGCATCTTTGCTGGATGAAGGGACAGCTGCTGCAGAAGCCATGCAATTATGTCACAGGTACTGTGTTCAATGTGTGGTTAAATCACAGCAGGAAGTAATTTTGGAATCTGAAGGCATCTATCCCTGTGTAGGCAATGGCATGAAGTTGAATGTGGCCTTCTCACTGTGAGCAGTTCACTGAACAGCTAGAATCCGTGTCACCATGCCCCCAGAGAAGTTCCTAGTGTTGATATAAATGTTTAACTCAGACATTTAAGGCCTTCAGGAAACTAAGGACATAGGAGAGATTCTAGAGGAAGGAAGACTCACCCCTGTTGGAGCAAGGTCGGGTTAGAGAACACTTAAGCAAACTGGACTTGCACAGGTCCTGATGCGCTGCAGAGGGAGCTGAGGGAGCCTCTTGATACCAATACAAGGCCTTGATTGTCTCTGAACAGCCACAGTGACTGGGAGAGGTGCCTCAGCAGTGGGACAAAGCAAATGACACTCCTGTCTCCAGGAGGGGAGGAATGAAGATGCAGGGAACTACCAGCCAGTCAGCTTCACCTCAATCCCTCAGTGATGATGGGACAACCGCTAGTCCTGGAAACCATTTCCAGACTTGTGAAGGACCAGAAGGGGATAAGGTGTGATGAGCAAGGATTAACACAGGGGGAGGTCATATTGACCAACCTGATGACTTTCTACAGTGAAGTGACTGGCTTGGGAGAGAAGAACAGTGGGTCTCCCTTAAATCTCCCTTAAACAGAGGAACCAAATATTATGGGCTGGAGGAAGTGGGTGAGAGATAGCTGGAAAACTGTCTGAATGTTGGCCAAGGGTATGCTTGTCAGTGACCTGAACTCTAGGTGGAGGACAGTTGTCATAAGCCAGGGGCAACCCTGGGTCCAATTAATGATCTGTGTGGTGGGCAGACTGTATCCTCAGCAAACTTGCTGATGATGCAAAACTTGGGGGATCAGCTGCTAGACCAGTGAGTCATGGTGCCTTCCAGAGGACTTGGGCAGGCTGCAGAAAAAGGGGTGACAGGAACCTTGTGATGGTCAACAAGGGGAAGTGCAAAGTCTTGCAGCGGGGGGAGAAGCAACCCCAGGCATCATGGGGCACATGATGGGGTCTGGCAGGCTGGAAAGCAGCTTTGCTGAAAAGGCCTTTGGGGGGTTTGGGTGACACCAGACTGAGCACAGTCCAGCAGTGTGTACTTACTTACTTGTGGGCAAGAGACAACAATCTCCTCAGCTGCACTGGAAGGAGGAGTTCTGCCAGAAGGCTAGGGGGGATCCTTCCCTCTCACCCTGATGACTCCACATCCCACAGTGCTGTGCCCACCTCCCCAGTATAACAGAGACATGGATACACTGGAAAGGGTCTAGTTGTCCTGCCTAGGGTACCAGCTCAGCTAAGGGCACCCAGACACACACCTGCTCCCACTGATACCACCACAGACACAAGGGCCCCTACTGGCTGAACTGCTGCTCCAGTTGCTGGCACTCACTCCATTCCACTCACTCCAGTCATTTCAGTTGCTGCACTGTAGAAATGTGGATCCTTCACCGTCTGACTCCAGTGGCACTCACACACACACACATATATACACACAGAAAATACAGAATCCTCTTACCCATGAAAGGCATTTAACAAGAAGAGAGGACAGACTTCACTAGTTAGGTGCAAGAGCTTCAGCAGCTGACCATTTATATGCAACTGTCCCAGTTTATCCCCTTACTCCCCCATTTTGCTACACTTGTTCCTCACAGCATCTCTGTATTATTTTCCCCCTAAACATCTCATAATAAGACATGTTTGCAGTCCCCATATGTTCTTCTCATGCAACTCATAATGTCTACTTGCCAAGTGGGGGGTGGCCCCCAGACAGTGTGCCTGTTTGGATTAAATGAATTAATTACAGTTTCCTCCTTCTTGGTGGCCTCTTTGCTCCTCTGTGCTTGTGGAGATGTGTCTCTGTTGGGCTGATTTTCCCTGAGAAGCACGTGGGAGCAGCAGGGACAGATTGTTATCTGGGCTCCCCCACCTGCCATTGCATCTCTGTGGGGTATGCACAGGGCCTTTTATCATACAATCTAACAGACTGTGGCCTGAGTCTCTTGGGTCCATGAAAGTTGAAGATGTGCATTATCTTTTTCCATAAGTGATTAAAACAAGCTTTAAAAAATGATGGAATACATCATTCTAAGTTGCTAAAAGTGAAGGTGTTACTGGTATATCCAAATGTACTTTCATGGATGTCTGTTGTAGGGCCATGTGAAAGGGACTTGCAAATCAAATGAAATATGAGAAATGATTGAAGGTCACTGCAGAACTGTGTATCAGGAAGGTGACTACACAGCAGAGACTACGTAATCATAGTTTTGTATGTGTAAAATGGTTTTCTACCTATTCATTAGTTCAAAGTCTCAGTGTGACATAAAATTCTGCTTACCAGAGAAAACTAGGGAACTATGTTACCAGAATCATAGAATGTTTTGGGTTGGAAGGGACCTTAAAGATCACCTGGATCTATACCCACTGCTGTGGGCAAGGACTCATCTTCTTCCTCTCCCTTATTTCCCTTGACCTACTTGAATGGCTCATGGTTTTTTTATCCAGGGCAACACTGAAAAATCTCTATTAAAGACCACAGCTGTATTCCTTTAAAAGAATATGTGTGTCTGATGCCGTGCCCGTGGCATTTGAAATTAGCTCCCTGTTCTGTTTCATAATGTGTTTTAATTTTTGTCATGTATGATTCTCATTTGAGTGTCTGAAATGAACTTTCTTGATGTAAATGTGCCAGAAACATCATTCAATCTCACACTTAACCTGGTTATAATAACCAATATTTTCACTGCCTTTTCACAAAGGAAAATTCACTTCTAGAAAACAAGCTAACTTATTTCTATGGAAAACAATATATTGTTGATGTGTAAACCTTCCTTTTCTTTTTTTTTAACAGACACAACAAAAGGAGAAAATTCTATGTAGATGCCCGATGCCACCCTCAAACTATAGCAGTGGTCCAAACTAGAGCAAAGTAATGTTTTCCTCCATTTTCCACCACATCTTTTCCTTTACACATTTTCCATCTGTGCCTTTTTGCCATATATCTAACACTTCTGACCTGTGCTTTCTCAGCAAACTAAAAGCAGAAGTCTGTTATCATTTGGCATTACTTCTAGTTCAAATTCAACTGCAAAGAAATTAAAGCTCTTTGAAAAGAGACTAAACAGATGATAAAAAGAAAATATTTCATTTTTCCTTAAATTGTTGCACAACTATATACATGTGACTGTTGAATTCGGTCTGGTCTTTTTTTCTTTTACTAGGAAGCAAGTATCTTAAGCATTCTCTGTTTGCTTTGCTCTGTATATCTGATGGTGATATTGAATGCAATTCTTCTTCAGTACTATATAGCATGATGTGAAACTGTCTAAATGCAAAAATGTTCAACTCTCTGTGTGTTAGAGAAAAGAGTCATATATGAGTCCAGGAAAATGTCTTATTAAGTATCACTCCGAGGTTGGTTTGAATATTTTGCCTTCTGCTTTTTTTGTTTGTTTGTTTTGTTTCCAGTTATACAGGTGTTATTACTGAGCTCAAATTACCCCATGAGATGGATTTCAGTGGAAAGGATGTCAGTGGAGTGTTATTTCAGTATCCAGACACTGAAGGGAAGATTGAAGACTTCTCTGAACTTGTTGAAAGAGCTCATCAGAATGGGGTAAACTAAATTTTATTCATACCAATCTAATGCTTCAAACAGCCATATTCATGGAAAGTAAGTGTTAACGAGATACCATCTCAGCTACGTGCAATTGATAACCATTACAGCCAATGCACTTGAGCTCCATGCCAGTGATGTGGAACTGTTTGAAACTAAATTTAAAAACCTAGCTCCCATGTAAACACCATTCCTTCAGAAGAGAGGCTGACTACATTGTGCATTTTTGTCCTCAGACTCTCGCCTGCTGTGCTACTGACCTTCTGGCCCTCTGTATTCTGAAGCCTCCTGGAGAGTTTGGGGTAGATGTTGTCCTGGGCAACTCCCAGAGGTTTGGTGTCCCGCTCTGCTACGGGGGACCCCACGCAGCATTCTTTGCTGTCAAGGAAAATCTAGTGAGAATGATGCCAGGCAGAATGGTGGGTGTCACAAGGTAAGGGCTCCCTCTGCCATTGAGCAAAGATTGAAGGCATACAGTCTTAGAATCCTTAAGGTTGGAAGGACCTTCAAGATCATCAAGTCCAGCTATCAACCTAACACAATGTTCACCACTCAACCATGTCCTCTAATGCCATATCCATGTTTTTTTGAACACTTCAAGTCAAGGGACGGTGATGCTGTCACCTCCCTGGGCAGCCTGTTCCAATGCGTTAGAAACCTCTTTGAAAATCTGTTACCTGATATCTAATCTAAAATCTCCCCTCAGAAATCCTAGTAATACATAAGAATCCATTAAAAAATACACTATGACCATGTTGTGCAGCCTTTGTGAGCAACAAATGACCATGGTGTTCTGTCAAGCACCCTTTTTTCTTGAAAATGGTGATACTAAAAGTTGCCTTCAGTTTCGAGGAAGCAAGCTTCAAGAATTCCATCTGTGTGGAACTGCCTATTGTTCTTGTGGTGGTGTGGGATGAAGAGATAACCAAAAGCAGAATGGATTCATTGTGATGGCAGGAGCCTTTGCAAGCTAAATTGGTCCACATATTCTGTACCGTTAGAGCTTTTTCTCTGTCATCCAATCTTACAAAACATAAATGGAAAGAAGTAGAAAATTCAGTGAACCTCTAAAATAATCCAGAAGGAACTTAATCTAGTTGAAATTCTAGTTATGCTTAAACAAAGCAGAGAATTAGTATGTAAAATCTGCTCCTAGTAGTTGCTGATGCTGATGTACTTGTATTTTGACAAGACGTCTAACTAGGAATAATTGAAATGCAAAGTAATTGTCACTAGGAAGACTTCACATCTTTCGGGATGTGGCAGAGGCTATCCAGAAGTACTTCAGTAACCAAAATAACAAAAATATTCACATTAATCAATAAGTTTAGGAATATTTAATTTATATTATTTTTCAGTTAAAATAGTTGCAATAATCTGTGTCCTTTTAAGGCACATACAAAGTTCTCCTGTAGTTTGCTTAGAATTTCACTGTGTGCTCTACCTGACCAGCCATGATATAAACAGAAATCTAGAGGTGCTTTAGTCTTTCTCTGTTTGGTATTGCAGCAGTCCTGACTTATGCCTTGTTCCCTCCAGCACCCTTCTCTCTCTGAGGATAGATAACTAGTTTCAGATTAGCATGCATAAAGCCCTGTGTCTTAAATAACTGTAATTTTAAAGTAACAGAAGCAATATTTTCATTTGTGACCTAGAGATGCAAGTGGGAAGGAAGTGTACCGGCTTGCTCTGCAAACACGGGAGCAGCATATCAGGAGGGATAAAGCCACCAGCAACATCTGTACAGCACAGGTAACTTACACTTTATTTTCAGTGCTAGAAAGGAACGAGTTGAGCAATGAGTCAGCTTTACTTCAGAGAGATTTTAGTAGAAAAATGAAGGACATAGAAATATTCTGGTCTTTGTTCATTTGTTTTGAGTCCTTCGAATAGTGGGGTCTGCTTGAAAAGAGAGTTCTACTACCTGTTTCCTTACTGTAGTCTTGGATTCTTGCAGTGTCAAGAATCTGTCTTGTAGCATGAACACCACTGAGTAGTGCTGTCTATGTTATAAGCAAGACAGAACTCATCATAAAGTAGAAGGGAATTCCAATGGTCTGAAATTTCCAACTCAAGGCAAAAGAAATAAATTCCTAAACTGTAAAACTAATTATTCAAATTGTCACAACTTATATTTTTGTCTAAATAATTTGATGCAAGACTGCTACATCACTAAAGCGATATCTTTACAGGTAAATACCATGATTGAGTAAGTAAATATCCAAAACAGTTGCCTTCAGCATACTCCCACAGATCTCCATCCAGAAGGGGTCCTAACTTTTTTTGCTTGTATCATTGCCTTCCTCCTGCTCTTAATGTTATGACAGATTTTGAGGAGAGATTATTACTATTGACACATGTTTAATTACTTAGTATTCAGGAGATACTCTATTTTTTTTGTACTGATCCTAAACAATGGGTTCCTGTGAGACTAGCTTGACTTTAAAGTCTTCAAACATCTTTGTTGCAGTAGTTGAATTTAAGTACAGTAATTGCTAAAGCAGTTATATTTCAAACAGCATTGAATTAATGACCAGTCCTTATAGTTTCATAAAATTTTGTAGGCAATACATAAGCAGTTTTAACATCAGCTGAGGATATGGGGCTGTCTCTAGGTGCCAAAGAAACATTGCACTAAGCTTACATGAAGTAGTCTTTGCAACTATGACAATAGTTCCAACTTGTATTTGGATCCTAGGCTCTTCTGGCTAACATGTCAGCTATGTTTGGTATATACCATGGGTCTGATGGGCTAAGGCATATTGCAAGACGAGTACACAACGCTGCTCTAATCCTGGCTGAAGGTGTGTATTAATGTGTACAGGAACTGTTCTAAAATCCTTACCCCTTAAACAATACATCTTAAATAAACTTACAGGACAGGGGCAGGGGTGTCCATCTGGTGTGTTCTCTCAACTTGAGAGAGGCCATTTTAATACAAAATTCACAGCTGGGTTTTTTTTTTTGGTGCAGTTCTGGTAAAGACATCCAAGAATTAGATGTCTGTGTGATGAGAAACTTGCAGGCATTGCTTTTGTTTGTCGGAAAACTAATAGAAGTCTACAGAGTGACTCTCTAGATGATACTGTTGAACTGCTGTTTGCCAGCATCTACTTCTTTTGATGGACCATCCTAGTTTACACACGGAAATCTGCACAGAGAATTAATAACATAGCAAAGGAAAGTAATAAATTATATTAAAGCAATAGAAACATTTCAGTTGAATTGGGTGGAGTGTCATACTTTCTACAAACATTGAAATCCCAAAGCTTAACAGCTGAAGAAAAGCACAGACAGTAGCAGAAAATAATGATTGCACCTAGACTATGTGGTCTGGTACAGTTCTTTTTCACTGATAAGACTACCACTGCTGTCAGAAGGAGCTATACAAAACTGGAATGTTTGGAACCAAGGGATTTCTCTAAGAAACATCCATGCTTTATTTGCCAGTTTAGCCAGAAGACCTCTGGCTACTACAAAAAACCCTATGACTCTAATCTTTGTTATGGCAAATTCTATGACAGTTCATATCCATTAATATCTTTCCAATCTTATTATTTTGTCCCTATTGCGTTCATATACCAACTCTGCTGCTGTATATATGTCAGATTTGATGTATCAGAATGACCTTCCCTTGACTCAATCTGCATTATTACTTAGGTTTGAATCTGATTTAGTTGCATTTCATACACGGTGACATTTCACTAAAAAGATGGTGATTTTGCTGCTCTTTAAACAAGGGGTATATTTTGCTTTATTATGTAAAAGTATATACTTATGAGATACATAGTATTGTTCTGCAACTACCGCCTGAGCAAACAATACAGTATGCATATAATAGAATTAACTTACTGTTTTTTATAGGTCTCAGGCGAGCTGGTCATAAACTACATCATGATCTGTTCTTTGATACCTTGACGATCACGTGTGGATGCTCAGTCAAAGAGGTTTTGGACAGGGCAGCTCTTAGAAAGATAAATTTTCGGATTTATAGTGATGGCAGAGTAAGCAACTTTCTAAACCTTTGATAAATTCAGAAATTTTGTAGTATGACATTTTCTTCATTTTCTAATCATTACATGTGCTAAACAGAACAAAGTAATTTAAGATAATTTGTAATTTGTTCAGATATATCCATCAATTATAAAGATAATAGAAAAAATGAACTTAAGTGATGCACTGAACTTCCAGAAATAATGACTGTATTTTCATTTTGTGCCACTTAAAAGGATTATCTATTCTTTTCATGTTAAATATGCCACCAAGGGGTAGAGTGGAGAGACTCTAAAATTTGATGATGAAATACAAGGTGACATCTAGGATTCTGGTCCAGTGTTTGAAGGCAGACTGAAATCTAAACCACATTTTGGTTGGCACTAAGGAGTCTTCACAAAGTGTATTATGTTCTGTAAATTGGAATAGGGGGAAGGGGTGTCACAGGGAAATGGGCAATTTTCCTGCAAAGTAGAAAACACTTAGAAATGCTAGAAAGGCTGTCATGAGTCTCAAAAATTCTGAGCCATCTGTCTTGGATAGTTTAGGAGGGTAAAGGAAGGAACTGGAAAATGTTATGTAAATCAAATAAGTTTATATATCATAAATACGTATAAATACGTATGCTTACACAGTGTTGGGTAGATTGATTTTTTTTTTTACCTCTTGTGTTTCTGAAAAGCTTTTCTTGACCAAAACAAATGTACTGTATCTCTAGAATAAACAGCTTTGAGTAATTACTGGTGCTTTTACCCATAGCTTGGAGTATCACTTGATGAAACTGTAAATGAGAAAGATCTAGATGACATGTTATGGATTTTTGGTTGCGAGTCTTCTTCTGTAAGTACATAATAGGTCATGTGGATTAAATTATCTGAATGTTTCCAGAGTTTAATGAAAACCAAAACTAGTCTTGTATAGTGGGTTTCTATATAATGACCATTTGTTAAATATTAAGAATTTCAGGTCCTCTCTTAAATAAGGAGGTAGTGTTAAATAAAGGATTTACATAATGCCGTTTTCTGGTTGCAACACTTAGTTCTTTCCCCATCAGCTTGGACACCTTGCATTTTGGGTATGACTTCTTCTGTGATGGTTAGGACATGGAGTCAGTTATTTCTTTCCCACTGGAATTTTTTGTTGCATGTCATAAGAATTTAGCAGCAATACTTACAAGATGATGACTGCTGGGACATTAAAGCTACCTAGTTTTAATATAACACTGTTGTTTAAATTTGATACATATGATATTAAAGGGGGAGGGTTTTACCTTAAAAGCTGAGTAATGTAAATGTAAATGTAAATCCTGAGGTAAACTGGTAGCAAAAGCTAGTTCTAATGGAAGTTGACTACAAAAAAAGAAATTTCCATGAAAACATTTGACTGTTTCTTTTTGTTGAAGGAGCTAATTGCTCAGGGTATGGGCGAGGAAACCAAAGGCATCCTTAGCACCCCATTTATGAGGACTTCCAAATTCTTGACACACCAGGTTTTCAACAGGTTTGTGAATGTATGTTTGCTATTTTTAGAGAACCTGAAATATCTCCTTTCAAAGCTAGCATTGGAGTTGGCTGAGGACACTTTTGTAAATTCATACAGTGAACTCCTTACTCTAAAATGAGATCTTTAGTAGCATTTTTATCTATCTGTCTCATTTTAAATGAGCAGAGCACTACACATGACCACTGAAGAAATGTGTTTTTCCATTAATCTGCTGCATTGTGTAACCTATTATTTGAGGACATGGTATCCTTGTATTCCATATTTACTCATAGTGTTACTGAGATAATAATAAGCATTTTTAATATGTTGCTATTAGCAAGATTAAAGTGTCAGTTTGGAAAGAACTACTTAGAATATATTAATAACTATCCTCAGTCTTACTTCTTTTTTGTGTTATTTTCCTATGTACCAGCTGGTATAGGTATTTGCATGCCCTAACCCTGTGTTTTGTGTTCTCCAGCTATCACTCTGAGACCAATATCGTGCGGTACATGAAAAGATTAGAAAACAAAGATATTTCCCTTGTTCACAGCATGATTCCCTTGGTAGGTATTTACCAAAAAGAAAAGACAAAAAAATATGTACTTACCTACATGTTTATGTATTTCAATAAATACTGATGTGTGTTTGTATTTTTAGGGGTCCTGCACAATGAAGCTCAATAGTTCAGCTGAACTCACAGTAAGTTGCAATAATACTGTCTCACTTGATATCCACAAGAATAAACTATCTAGCCAGTGTCATTCTAGAGAAGTAAAGGTTGCTCTTGGACTAACACTCCAGCTGAGGAGGCAGTTCCAGGGGTAGCTACAGTCACCCTCTCCCTTTTCCACTAAGAAAAAGTTCTGAAAAGCACAAGTAGGACTGCAACAACAGTAGGAGAGTGTGTGGTCTTGAAGACTCCATTTTGAAAAAAATGATGAAAATAATTTTTGGAGTTAGGTGTCACAGTCCTGTTCCCTCAAGCAATGTTGCATTACCTAAATTCTGTCTGCTTTACCGATCTTAAGATCAAATCCTCAGAAATATGGAAAGAGTCAGGTGGGACTGACAATTCATGCTTCTTTTTCAGTTTGTAATTTCTTAGGATAATTCCCTTTTCCCCAGCTGAAGAGTCCCCAGATGTCTTCATTTTTCTAGCTGATAGCAAATGAAGCTTTAGCCAGGCTGTTTGATTACTTGATGACTTTTTGGCTTGGAATGAGCTTCCTTTGCTCTTTTCCTGTTGTCTCCTTACTTTCATCTTTCACTGGTTTCTTTTGTCCCCTTTCTCTCACTGCTTTCTCTCTCTCCCTTCACTGTTTTGTGTCTTGTATATTTCCTCTAAGTAAAACTAATACTATTCCAGACAACTCCTCTCTGTTTACCTGTGATCCCACAGCTCTATGTAAGGTAGGTGAAACTAACTAGTAGGAGAATTTAAGGATTTTTAAGCATATTCTTAATGTTAAAAAATGATTACTGAAAATCATAGAATCATGTTGGAAAACACCTTTTAGATTAGGTCCAGCTGTTAACCTGGCACTGCTGAGTCCATCACTAAAGCATGTTCCTGATCACCATATCTACAAATCTTATAAACACTTCCAGGGGTGTTGACTTCGGAAATTCTCTAGGGAGGCTGTTCAGATGCTTGTTAACCCCTTCTGTAAATACGTTTTTCTTTATTTCCAGTCTTAACCTCTTGTCTTACCAGTTGCTACCTGGGAAGAGACCAACCCCCACCTGGCTGCAGCCTCCTTTCAGGCAGTTGTAGAGAGCAATAAGATCCCCCCTGAGCCTCCTTTTCTCCAGCCTAAACACTCCCAGCTCCCTCAGCTGCACCTCACAGGACTTGTGATCCTGTGAGCACTCCTTGAGCCCCCCTTGGTGAGCCTTCACCAACTTTGTGGCCTCTCTCTGGAGATGCTCCAGAACCTCAGTTTCTCTCATGAAGGGAGTGGTCCAGAACAGAACACAGGATTTGAGGTGCACTCTCCCCAGTGCTGAGTACAGGGGAACAATCCCTGCACTGCTCCTGCTGGCCACACTATTGCTGGTACAGGCAAGGATGCCACTGCCCTTCTTGACCACCTGGGCACTGCTGGCTCATGTTCAGTCACTGTCACCAGCACCCCCAGGTCTTTCCAGGCACTCTGCCTCAAGCCTACAGCTCTGCCTGGGGTTGTTGTGACCCAGAGGCACAAAAATGCCCATAAAAATGTGGTATCCCACTCTTAAGGGGAAGGCAGTACCCAAGATTTGCAAATACTTATGGTCAAAAAGGAATTACCAAAATCAGAGAGTCCACAAAAGAAACTTACAGAGTTGTATTAGTAAATATACACTTGGCATGGAAATTGGTATAAATTAGTCCCTTATCTTCTAGCATAAACCCATGGTGGTGTGTTTTGAGTAAGGGGCAGATTGAAGAGAGAAGAGAGGGGGAATTAGAGAGGAGGAGAGAAAGAGTGGAAGAAAGGTGCAAAAAAAGAAAGATCACCAGTCTTGACTCCAGCATTGATCCAGCTGATGGCGTGTCCAGAGTCCTAGGCACATGATGCCCTGAGGCTTCTACCTTTTTATAGATAAGTTCTCCCAACCCTGGAGATAACTTTCTTGCTCTCTATGCAAATTATTTATCATGCATAGTCCATGCACAGTTATTCTAGGCCTTTCTGGAAATGGGTCAGAGGACTTTGGGGTCTTTGGTGGTCTTGATTCCCCCCACTGGATCAACCTTTGGTGAACAGTCCATGCCCTCTTCTCAACCTCATTGCTACACTTGTGCTGTACTGTATTATGCTTATATCCAGAAGCCAGAACAAGGACTGTTGTCCCAGGAAAGTGCAGTTCTACCTCCATGTGCCCCCCTTCTCCATCTGCATCCTGTTCTTTCTTGCCCTTTGACACAGCGTGCTCTTATCAGCAATCCTTAGTTGGCTCCACAGCTATCTGTCCATCCATGTTGGAGACACACACATTAGCCCCTTATCTTCTAGGCTTTTCACCATCCTATGGCTCAAACAGCCACATGGACTTGGTGATCTGTTCAGAAGGGAAAAAAGAGCAAGAGAGAAAAGGGCAAATGCATTCCATAAGCTAATTCTAAGCTTTGGGGTGATCTCTTTATAATACCCCAAACCTTATCTGATTACCAAAATAAAAAGCTAAAAGGTTAACATTAAATCAGTTAACATTAGATATTACTGAACCTCACATGACTGGCCTTGGCCTCATCAATCCAACCTGCCCAGGTCCCTCTGTAGAGCCTTCCAAGCCTCCAACAGATCAGCATACTTGGTGTTTGATACTTAATTGACCACAAGGCAATTTCTTTCCTTCACAGAGTTTTAACAACAGAACATAGTTGTCCGTAGAGTATTTTGTTACAGCACTCTTTATATGT
The DNA here is from genome assembly GCA_013397195.1 of Hylia prasina. Classification (NCBI taxonomy): domain Eukaryota; kingdom Metazoa; phylum Chordata; class Aves; order Passeriformes; family Sylviidae; genus Hylia; species Hylia prasina. The sequence continues at coordinate 156,221 of VYXD01001236.1, forward strand.
TTGTTTGTTTTGGTTTTTTTAGCCTATTACATGGAGAGAATTTGCCAACATCCACCCTTTTGTTCCTCTGGATCAAGCTCAAGGGTATCAGCAGCTTTTCAAGGATTTAGAGAAGGACCTATGTGAGATTACAGGCTATGACAAAATCTCCTTCCAGCCAAATAGGTAGGAACTTTTTTCCTGAGTGTTTGCGCCTTGAGACATGATTCCAAAAACTTATCTCCAAAGAAAATGTGCAAGCCAAAAATGGAAGAATTTTCTAAAATCAAATTTGTCTTGCGTGCAAGATTATGAAATTACTAAGTAGCTTTTTTTTAAAAAAAACCCTATGGTGTCTTATTTTGTCTCATCTCTTCTGAAAGTTTAATGATTTGGTCATTTTAATTTTTTTTTTTTAATATATTTCCTCCTATGAACTGAAAATAAAGATTTGGAATAGGAATATAAGATGTATGAGCTTCCAGGTGTTTAATTATTGAAACTCATAGGTGGGGCACTAGGTTTGACTGAAGAATGCCTAAAATCTGTGTGCTCACTGAAATTAATAAAGCAGCATTTAATGAGTTCTGCTGCAGCCCGTTTATGTCCACTAGCGGTTTTGATACAAAATTAACAGCAAGAAGTTACTCTGTACTTAGGGTGTCACTGAAAGATCTTTTATGTTTGGTTATATACACTTTGCTATGGATTTCAATGTTACTTTGCCTCTCTAATCAAGCACAGAGTCCTCTGCTAGGCGCAGAAATGTGGATCAACTCAGACACCAGAAGGATTTAACATTGTAGTATAAACACATAAAATAGCATAACCTTTGTCATCTACTCTTTTCATTTACATCTAGCTGTTAATTTAAGCACGTCCATTTGTAATTTAATCTATGGAATGTGCTCCTTTTTAATTCGCTGACACTTGCCTGAAGTAATTGGTAAGGGTTAGGACAGCTTAGAAGTTCTGGCAGAGAGGTGGCACTTCCTGGTTCGTGTGCTGTGTAACAGTGCTTGTGTTCTTCCTGCAGTGGAGCCCAAGGAGAGTACGCAGGCCTGGCTGCAATCAAAGCTTATTTAAATGCCAAAGGAGAACGTCATAGAACCGTAGGTGTCAATGATCCTGTGGGGAAGAGCGTTGGGTGGGAAGTGGAGATTTGATTCAGCAGCTGGGAGTCACCTAGAGAGAAACTAGGTTGCCTATTGTCACCTCTCATAGGCTTTCAGTATTCCATGGATCCTTGTTAACAGGGCACTCCCTGGAAGGGTGATTGTACTGAGTTTAGCTAGGGTGGACTTAACTTTCTCCACATGAATTGTGGAGGAAGCAGTGCTCATAACACTGGGATCTCTTGGCAAATGATGAACAATGCTTTTACAGTGTCAAGGCTTTTTCTCTATGCCACTGCCCTCTCCTGACCCTGTCCTTTCCCAGCTAGGGAGGCTGGGTGTCAGCAAGGTGCTGGGACTGACACAGCCAGGACAGCTGACCCTGGCTGACCAAAGGGGTGTTGATGCCATATAATAGCATGCTCAACAACAAAAGCTCAGGGAAAGGAGGGCAAAGTAGGGAAGGTCATGCTTATGGCATTTTAATTCCCAAGCAACCATTGCATGTGCCATGTGGCCAGCCTTAGGAAGTCAGAAAGGGAGGAACGAAACTGAGATATGTTTACAATTTCATCTAACACCCTCTCACTCTAGAAAGATGATGAACAGTTCTTCTGTGTGCACAGTTGACATATCATGTGTTAATTTCAGGATCATTTATTATCCATCCTCATTTCCTACCTGAATTCCAGTTATTTGTCCATCCTTCTCAAGCCATTTTATACCTTTGGTTGCCTTTAAAGCTTCTGTCTTCCTTTTACTTTTTTCTCTTATTCCCTTTCTAGCTTTTGATATAGTTGCTTTTTTTCCCCACCAAAGCTGCAACATCTTTTAGTAGCAGTAGGTTCAAAGCTAAAAAACACAGTTGTGGGTTGTTAAGATGTGTTTTCTCGTGTCATACTTTTGATCTGTCTGCCTCCAGTATACATATACTGCTTTGAATGCTGCCCCTCAGTACTGTGGGTCCTTTTCTGGACTCTGCTGTAGCCCTGGTTCCAGGCCTGGTGTTTTGGTTTCTTCTGAAATTCTTTCCCAGGGAAGCTTGGTAAATATGAGGAATGTTTTTGTAATTGTACCTATGTTATTCATTCCTTTTCACAGGAGGGACTTCTTGATGTCTCTCTGGTTTGACCAATGTGATTGAAAAGTTTTGCCTTTGTTTCACCAATCAAATTGGTCTGTGTAAAACAGTATATAGGGGAGACACATCCCAAAATAAATAGTCACTTTATAGCCTTTTGAATCTCAGAGTCTGTGTCATTTGTGGTGTAAAACAGTGACACTAACAGGGTATTTGGTATTTCACAATGTGTCTCCATTATAAACACAATTATGAGTAGTTTTAAATGTTAGAGGACCAGCACAGATATTTATAATATTCTATTAGGATGACCTTTCCATACAGTGAAAACTGGCTGTTTTTCTTTTCTTTAACATGTATTCATGAAATATTTATCCATATGTGCCTTCCCACTTAACCCACTGGAAGTTAGTTTAGGAACATTTTTTGGGACCACATCAAAAACTTCTTGGAAATCTGAGATTAATTAGGCCGTCTTCTTTCACACACCCATAGAGTGGGCTTTAAACAGTAGGAAAAACGTCCTTAGTGCAATAACATATATATCCTTTGGACCTGATTTTATTCTTGGCTTTGGGACTCATTTGCCTTCTCCAAATGGAAGTGTCACTGACCTGGCCTCCTGAGAACTATAGACTCTGTGTGAGGAAACCACCTTAAACTGAATGTGTTGTCTTCTTCTCTCTTTGTCTCTTTGTTGCATCCAGATCACATTAAACTTATTAGGAGATAACCACTCTTTACAGTTACAAACTTCTTTTGTGAGTAGTTTTACTCAGTGGGAAGTGAAATTAGGTTAAAATTTTATTCCTTGGAGAATAAAATTCCTTGGTTGTCTTTTGATTGCCATTTCTCTTATTCTATGCAAGATCCTCAAGCTTCTCTTATTCTGTGCAAGATCCTCAGGGTTCTCTGTGGGTCCTTCTGTGGTCTGAAAATACCCAGAGCTGAACTGCACAGGAGATCCTGGGGGCTGCTTGCACTGTACTCACACTTTACAGATTCAAAATGTTACAGGAAAATCATAGTACTCTTGGCAAAGAGTAAAAACGAATAAGAAAACAAGAAAGCCCACAAAATGTTGGCCTTTCAACTAAAGTACTTTTTTCTCCTGGGCTGGAGAAAGTAGCTAAATTAGCAGCTCAAGGTTGTCATAGATGGCCGTGTTTGGGTTTGGTACCCTTTTGTGGGAAAAAAGTATGGATGTGAACTGATGGCTCACATCCCTGTTTTTTTGTGTGGTTGGTGATGTCTGCACTCAGCAAGCTTTGGTGGCCATCTGTAGCCACTTTACATTTCAGCTATGAGGGTAAGATGGCCACAGATGTGGCACAGAGCTGCCTGGCACCAGCGCTGGNAGAAATACTTACTGTCTTTGGAAAGGGTGGAATTCCTAAAAAATGTCTGGAAATATGCTGACACATGCACCCATTTTCCTATGATGAACATTTGAACCTACATTTATTTCTTAAATAGAAATGGTTTTCTTTTCTTTTCTTTTCAAGTTAACTGTACAGACCATAAAATAGCTCTGAGTTTCTCATCTATAGCCAAAATATTTTGGTCTAATTTTTTTTTTTTTTAATAGAATACAGAAGAAAATGCTTTGGAAGCCAGAAGAAGTTGTTGTGGAAATTTGGAATTAGGCAGTTTTTCCTTTCAAGTCATTGTACATATGGAGACTGATAGCTGTCAAAAAAATTAGTGTTTTAAAAAAAGGTGGGGTGAGGCAAAAAAAAATTGAATTTGAGTATCTGAAATAATATTCTGGAATTGCATCCCTAAATACGATTATACAGCAAATTAAACTTTGGTAATGAGTATTGAAATGCTGATACTTGAATGGATTTTCTTAAAAAACTTAGTTGCATTGTTTAGCAAAAGTGGCAATTTGCTGGTACCATCAGGATTTGCGCTGGGATCCCAGTGTTTCTGGTGTTTTGAAGTGTTCACATTTGTCTCAGCATCACAGTGGATGATAGAATTCCATGAGCCATCATGCCATTTCTCAGGAAAATAAAGTAGAAGAAAATTATGNTTTCAAAACTTTGATAATGAATTGTAGCTGAGTGTAGACCATAAAACATTAAGATTTTTTTTTTTAAATCTAGTTATACTTTAGGCTCTGTTTTTCTTTCCCTTCCAAGGTTTGCCTTATTCCTAAATCTGCTCATGGTACTAATCCAGCAAGTGCACAAATGGCAGGGATGAAGATTCAGCCAATTGAAGTGGATAAAAATGGGAGCATTGATATTTCTCATTTAAAAGCAATGGTGAGTATTTAATTATCTTTAATTTTCAAGGAACAATTCTTCTCTGAAGATAATAGTGTTGGCAGCCAAATCACATTTTTCTACAAGGGAAAATAAAGCAATAATAGTGAATACGTCCTTCAAAAGGATAAGTGATTTTTTTTTCATTTTTGTTTTTTGGTCACTCAAACACTAATCATGTGATACTTGTGAGATTTCTTTTAATTTGAGGATCTCTGTTGCAGGATTTGCTCAAAGAATTGGTGCAGGATTTGCTCAAAGAATCTTTCTACACAGCAGGCTCTTTTATACACCCTTTTGGTCCACAGCTAGAACAATTTACTGGAAATGAACAAGCCACATTCACGAATGTGAAGCATTTGACACTACATTTCAGCATTCTTTTAGCAAAGTTCAGTCCATCTCTGCTGGGGAAGGTGTTGCTAGGCAACTACTTTTTTCTCCCTTTTTCAAGTATATTAGCTGCAGGTGAATGTTGCAGTGCAAGGGACACAGGACACATTTCCACATTTGAACAAACTTTAATGGTAGCCATAGCACTCTACTGCTGAAAGTAGAGGAATGGTCATTATTTCACATTAACATGAAGGCCAGATGTTTTATTTACTTGTCTGAAGGTCCCAGAAGTGAGTATTATATATACATATATTTATGACTTTAGTTGTAGATTTTTTTAAATAAAACCTTGAGGAGTTTTAGGAGCCTCGGTGACCTTTTTTCCTCTCCCTGGTGCTCCCACCAGGTGGACAAGCACAAGGAGAACTTGGCAGCCATCATGATCACGTACCCTTCCACCAACGGCGTGTTCGAAGAGGAGATTGGAGACGTGTGCGACCTCATTCACAAACATGGAGGCCAAGTTTACTTAGATGGAGCAAATATGAATGCTCAGGTACAAAATCTAGGCAGATTTATTACCACTGGGAGTCCTTGGAATAAAAATAGCACAGCAGTACTCAGTTCAGACTGTAACACAGTTTCCTTGCAAGATGGCACAGGGTTTGGGTGAGGATGTGAGATTTCCAGGAACAGTAATAAAAATTAGATGGTGAAAGTAATTCTCTTACATTTGATTTTGCCCTGAAATGTGTTGTAACATTTACGAGCTGTTCACTGAAGTTGGCTTAGTCTGCCTACCCTTTATCAAAGACATTCTTTACAGATGTAATTAAGAATTTCTAAAAGAAAATATTATTTGCATCAAATTCTTGCTCACGATGCATCATGATAAAGAAAAACATAAAAACATACACCATCTTTTTCAACCTGTTCTCTGCATTCAGTAACAGGTCTTAAATGGCATATGAAGAGTGTTCTGAAGCAGAGTATTCCCTTTACAGGTTGGTCTGTGTCGTCCTGGAGATTATGGTTCTGATGTCTCTCACTTGAATCTTCACAAAACCTTTTGCATTCCCCATGGAGGAGGAGGACCTGGAATGGGACCAATTGGAGTGTGGGTATCTCTATATTAGCCTTTTCTTTTGAATTTATTTTTTTTATAAAAGAATGTATATATACCTTAGTGAATCTTGGTTGGGTGCTCACTTCAGTACAGAGTCGTGGATGGGAGAGGTGTTATGTTGGTTGCAAGCATCTGTCCTTCTCCAGCAGAGTCATATGCTGATCTCATGAATGGTGGTGTTCACCTACCTGTATGCCCAAACCCTGGCTTCCAAGCTGGCCTTCTAGTGTGTGTGGTAAACCTCACTCAGAAATCTGCTTCCTGTGTGAGAGGTGGACTTTGAGGGCTGGTAACACTGCATGTAGTCCAGAGCACAGAAGTGCTACACAAGCTGTGTCAATCTATCCTATGGAGAATTCCTATTTCCTTAAAGGAAGATAATCTTGTTTAAGAAAGTGATTTTTATTTGGATACCTCCCATTAATATCTTGTGACAGGTGGAAAACTGAGTGCCATCCTCCACTGGCACCAGTTGCATTAAACTTTCTTTTGAAGAAGGCATAGATCAGACTTCCTAGAGGACTGTGTTTGGAAGCCAGGTGAAGAGAAACTACTGCTGAAAATGTCCAGATATAGTAACACAGCAACACATACTTAAGCTCTAAAATCAATGTTTTTGTTTTAGGAAGAAACATTTGGCTCCCTACTTGCCTACCCATCCTGTGGTCAAAATACAGCCGGAAAAGGATGCATGTCCTTTGGGTACTGTCAGTGCTGCACCTTGGGGTTCCAGTGCTATATTGCCAATTTCCTGGGTGTATATCAAGGTGTGTAGACTTTTATAAGGAGTATCAGCTGAGGTTCTGTTTCTCTTTCAAGTCCAGTGACCATTGGAACCACATGAACAGGTTTAAGAGCAACGCATCTTAAGGTGTTTGCACAGACTGAAGTGCAGTGAAATGAAGTGACTACCGTGCAGTCACAGGTTATTTACACCCATCAAACCTACTTGTTTCGTAGTAGGACAACATTGCCATGAGAAAGGACATCAGGACAACTGCTCTATCTAAATCTTCTACCTCTTGTCTGTAAGAGATCTTGAATTAAGTGGACACCAGGCAGAACACTGCTGTCAGGCTTCCACTTTCTGACATTGAAGTTTTCATGTTTAAAAGCTGCTTGGTAATTACTGTTCCCCCCAAGAGTATTTTTAATTGCATGATTCATTATTCAGTATTGTTATACTTGGCATCTGTGTAACATTCAACTTTACAATATTCTGAATTCTGGAGGATTTTACTGGGCTTGAAAATTGAACTTAGTTTTGGTTTTACAAGTGAGACAGCTTGGTTGTGATCTATGTAATTTGTTAATCCATTGCAATTTAGTGATAAGCCAGCAAATATTTGGCTACATGTATGGAAATATTTAGCCAACAGAGATGATTGTACATTCAAATTCTATTTGATAGAAGGGTGTGCCTGGACTCTTGAGCTACATTTAAGGCTTCCAGTGACAGAGTTGGGGGAAGAGTGAACCTAGGGGCAGTGTCATTCAGAGTACTTTGTTGCTGAACCAGTTTGATACTCTAACCATGGAAACTTCCTCGCCTGGGAAACCATCTCTCCTGGTGTCCAAAATGAGCAAATATGAACTGGTGCAATTTCCATTTTCAGCTATGGGTAAAACTCACTTGTGACTCTAAGCTGGTTCCCATTGCAGAATATTTAATCCATTAGAAATTTTTAAGGGGAGCTGTTTCCTCAAAGTGCAAAATCCTATCTATTTACATTGTCCCACCTAAAGTTATCTGAGCAATCTTGCTGTGGGATGGAGACATGCAGCCTGTGCCTTTTGACATTTTTTGTGTTCTCACTTTTTTTCTGTTCAGTTGAAAGCTTCTCAGTTTGAGGAAAGGTTTGGGTCATTCACTTGTGGACTTCAAGCCAAACCTCTTAGGCAGTAGACACTCCCATAAACTACATACACCAAAGGTGCCCTCAGTAAATATGCAGTGCTTCTCCCATGAGTGTTCTGTGGACAAGTGTAACAGCAGAGTGACTGCCTTAGAACCAGCCAGGTGCGTGGAGGTGCTGCTCTCTATCGTGCAGGAGCACACTTCACTTGTTTTGGACCTGTTTTAGATCTGTTTCTTAATGTTATTTTTCTTTCAGACAATGGGAGCAAAGGGTCTGAAGCATGCTTCTGAGATTGCTATACTAAATGCAAATTACATGGCAAAGAGACTAGAGAAGCACTACAAAATCCTTTTCAGAGGAGCAAGAGGCAAGTATTGGATAGTTTTTTTTCTTCTACCAGGCTTTTTTTTTTTTTTTTTTTTTTCCTTATGTATAAATTGGCTTGCAGCATGGTTGCTTTGTGGTTTCTTTTAAATGCTATGTGACCGCTGATTTCAAACTTCTCTTGATGTTGTTCACAAGGAGAGAAATAACCTGCCACTCTTCTATGGATGTATTGCAATCAAACTTAGATACATGAAAGTAGAAGAAAAGTAATAACTGCTTGTAATTAGAAAAAAATTATGCCAAAAGATAGAGTAAAACATTAGATTGTTCTCCTTGAAATTAATGAACATTAGGAAAAGGAAAACCAACCAAGTTGAGACTTCCAAATCTCCATAACCAATTAGGCAACAATTTAAGAACTGAAAGTAATTTTTGGACCTGTACTTTCCGTTGCACACTTCCTTTGAAAACAAAATCCCACCAATTTTCCCTCATTTCTGCTCCTTGTTCACTTTTGTGAGATGAGATAGAATTCCCTTGGCAATGCATGATATTTTAGCTACATTCTGGTTCCCTGTTTTGGCTCTCCAGTCTTGCAACAGGAAAGAAGTAATGAAGAAGAGATAAAAAAAAAAAATATTGTGGTAGTAGAGTAACTATCAGAAAATTTATTTTGCTTGTTTAAGCTGAACAGCATCGAAGAGCATTTGAGTGCAATATGTATCATCTTTAAAATATGTATCTTAAATTTAAAGATGTATACCTTGCTTAAACCTGCAAATTTTGAAGAATTTTAACAATGTAATGGAAGGTTCTCCAGAATCATGGATATAAATACAGACAACTTTTGTCTTTAGCCTCTCTACAACACTAGATTTGAGCTTTGCTCTGGCATAAGATAAAACTGATTATCTTGATTAATTTAAGACAGCCTAAGGCCCAAATGGTGTCGGCCCATTGACAAATCCAGTTATTTTTTTCAGAGAACTTGTACATTGTAGGGACTACTTTGACCATTTATTCCTAGTTCTAGTTTCATAAATGAGGCCTCTCCTCAATGTGATGTGGAACTCAAAGGGCCATTCTTCAAAAACTGAGTTGTGTATCTCTTACCTGATAATTTCTCAAATTTGAGGTTTTGCCCAAGTGGATATTTTTGTGTTTGTCTTTTTGCCATGTTCTCTGCAAAACCGATCAGAATAGACAGCTTGGTAAATTGCACTGTTCTCCTACAGGTTATGTAGCCCATGAATTCATTTTGGATACAAGACCCTTCAAAAAAACAGCAAACATTGAAGCTGTAGATCTTGCTAAAAGGCTTCAAGATTATGGTAAGTCAAATGTCTATTCTTCAAAATAGCAGCAGAAGTGAAAATTTTCTAAATCTCTTCTAAAGAGAGACAAACGTTCTAGCTCTGTGCTTATGGATGGTGAATCTGTCACAATTATTTCAGGCTTTCTAATGTTCTTTAAGGGCTTGGAGAGATATTTGCATATACTGAGTTGTAGTAGGTACACTCTGTAGTAGGTAGACTCTGCTGCTACTTCATAGTTTTGTGAAGTTGAAGTTTTCACATCAAATTACTGATTGCATGACTCTCAACTGTTGGGAGCAAGTAGGTTGGAGCCAAAATCTTAGTAAGATTCCAACAAAGCAAAACAAACCAAAATAGGAAATAATTAAAAAAAAAGATAAATACTTTTGAAGTAGGATGATAGAATTTGAACAGTTTCATCCTGATATAGTTTATGCAGTTTATGTTCTTATGGATCTGATTGTATGCCTTTTGGCTGCCAGACAAGAAGACCCATTGAACTACTTTATCCTATAGAACTGTGCTTCTAATGAATATGCATGAAAACTGTTAACACCTAAGCCAGTAATATTTCTTTGGTGAAATAATCCAAAGCCTAATTGTGATACTAAGAACCCCACCCTTCCTGCTCTTTGTAAGTCAGCCTTGCATATTGTGCACCACTTTGAACAGACTTTTCAGTAGGTATAGAGGTTAGATTCATATATTAAAGTCCCTTTTTAATAAACTGTTTCATTAAATCAGCGTGTAGCTCTGTTGTAAGTAACACAGTCGTGTTACCCTTCAGTGCTAAAAACAAAGGTACTTGAAAAGTCTATCTTACCTCAAAGTACAGTACCAACACTACGAGTTCAATCCTGTACAGATTTTTGTACAGAAAGGACTGAATTTGTGAATCTGCTGATAATTAATGCATACTAATCTCATACCCGATTGTCAGTGACTGATTTCTGCTACTGCCACCAGGTTTTCATGCTCCAACCATGTCCTGGCCAGTGGCAGGGACACTTATGATTGAACCTACAGAGTCTGAAGACAAAGCAGAGCTTGACAGATTTTGTGATGCAATGATCAGTATTCGGCAGGAAATTGCTGAAATAGAGGAGGGCAGGATGGACCCCCAAATTAACCCACTAAAGGTAAGATGGCATGTAGAGCAAGATACCAGCATCAGCCTGACCCTTGAGACTGCAGAAGCCCAATTCCTACTCTTTCAGTACTCTCCAATTTAACAGGGCACAATAGTAAACAAAAGACTTTCTTGAGAAACCTTCAACTTTTTCAAAATTTAAATTTTGACTTTTTCAAGTGAGAAGTCAGGCCTGTGCTGACAGAGCATAGAAAGTTAATTCCACAAGCACTTGATTTGTATTTCAAGGCCTTCTCAAAGTAACACAAGAGAGATGCTTATTTCACTGGCTTAAGATGGAAAGTGGAATGACCTTAACATTAATAATAAAGTAAAGACTGAATTAATTATTTTAGCAGTGCAGCACAGAACTGGTATCAGCTCAAGTTCTGTTCAACTCTTTTAATGCTGTACTGACTTTTAAGTTTAGTGAAAAGCCAAAACCATATTCAAGCCTCAGGAAGCATCTTTAGGCAAACTGAAAAAAAACACAAATACTGACTTGCCTCCTGGTTTAAATCTGCCTTTTCTCCCTCAGATGAACAGTGTTCTCTAGACAGTAATTATTTATATGTGGTAATGTGAACCTGAAGAAGGCGTCACACTGATAGGTTCAACTATCAATTCAGTAATTCAGTAATTTCTTGTTATCAATATGTCTTGTTTCTTATAGATGTCACCACATACTCTGAACTGTGTCACTTCTTCCAAGTGGGATCGTCCCTACTCCAGAGAAGTGGCGGCATTCCCACTGGTGAGTACATAATGGGAACTTCGTGGTGTGGTAATACATAAATATGCTTTGTGCTCTGTAGTTTCTTAGTCAGTTGGAGATGAAGTAATGTGGTAAGAATGAAAACTGCAGAGTCATTTTATTGTTGCTCAGTTTTTATGTGTATGAGCTCTACCACGGTTTCATTAGTTTAGTTTTTAAATACAAGGAAAGAAGATCTCAAAAAAAAAAAAAGTCTCTACACATAGATGCAGACTTGGTGCAGACTGCACCAAGGGCACCCAAAACAGAGTTCCACGTGCTGACATTCAAAACTTTGCCCAAAAGAACTTGCATTAGGTGTGACCAGATGCCCCAAGGTCAGCATGCAGAAAGCAACACCTGCTACAAATAAAGGTCAGATTGGAGCTGGACTCTGATATCAGGCTTCTTAATTGCTTTCATAGTCATAGCAGCTAAATGTATGTGTAACTAACCTTTCTGCCCTGAAGCTTGGAAGTATTTTAGTGATACGTGCGGTTGCAAATAGTAAGAATTCAACTACACCACCATTCCGCTTTCCTTTAACTATTGTACTGTAACTATACTGAACAGCACAGCAGTGTCCTCTGCTTTTCTTTCATTCCTATCTGAAAGCCAGTTGTTCAAAGGATAATAAAGTTTTCTTTCATCTCATGAAAACTGCTTCTTTGCAAGCATGTGTTAGAGGACATGACTATACCTTTTTTAAAATCTAAGCATTCTTTTAACTGTTACTTCTGTTAGACATGCTTGTTAACTTTCAGGGACGGTGTACAGATTTAAAGGACGACTTCACCTAAAAAAGCCACTCTTACAGCACTTGTAATTCTTCAAGCTCCTAATGTCTGTTATAATTTTGTAGCTTTATTTGGTGGAAAAATTAAGACAGTTGAGTTCTTTTATCTCTCTTAGCCATTTGTGAAGCCTGAAAGCAAGTTTTGGCCCACAATTGCTCGCATTGATGACATCTATGGAGATCAGCATCTGGTTTGTACCTGCCCACCAATGGAAGCCTATGAATCTCCATTTTCTGAACAGAAGAGAGCATCTTCCTAAGACTGTTTCCAGGCTGCCTGCATTTTTGACTCCATCAGAATGGCCCTTTCCTGATTTCCTGGGGATATTTATACTGTGTATATTTTGAATAATCACATTTGTTCATTGAACCACTGCTCAGTTAAAATGTAAATACAATCAGTATGTTAGGTGTAAACAAAATGTGATTGTTCCATAGTAGTTGATGTTGAAAGTTACCTTGATTTATCATTTTGTCTGTTTTGTGCCAAAGTTTTAACGATTAACACCCAATTTGCAAAGTGGCACACAAAATACTGTTTAAAAAGTAGAAAAGATGAAGATATGTAAGGCAATACTAATAAATATTAACTGCAGGAGTAATTGTTTATATTTTGTAAAAAATGATGAAGTAGATTTTTTAATTTACTTCACATATTACCAACTAGCATTGCTAGTGTTAATATTTCATACTGATTTTTTACCTATAAGTGTTAGTCTAATAAAATTGGTCAGAATTTTAAATGTTGTCATGTTGCGGATTTAAACTTTTCAGCTGAATTTGTCCAATACAGCAGCATGAAATCATGGAGCTTAAGTTCTGATTTGTGACAATTGCCACAGCAGCAACAAACTCACACAAAGGAAAATACAGTTAGAGATTAATATTTAAGTAAATCTCCGATTTTTTAAATAAGCCAGAACGATCCATTTTACCAAGCAGTAACAAACTTAATCTTGTTCTATATCACATCATTTTTTCTTTGTAGTTCCATCTAATCCTCTCTTATTCAGTGGTATAAAAGACCACTGTGAACTGCTTAATATTACTTAAATCTTGCGTAAAAAAAATGTTCTCTTTCCACAGTTTCTCAGCTCCTTCTCTGGCACTTTTTTATACAGAGCACTCAGTTTGCCCTACTTCATCTACAGCTTGTGTCAAAACTGATTCACAGCTTAAGTTGTGGCCCTCCAAGAGCACCAACAGCACTGACACCAGAGCCCTCCTGTAACCCACAGGACATTAAATCACTCAGTAGCCCGAGCTCAGACCTTAGACAGGAGCCTTTTCCAGCATCTTCCAAATCAGATTTACATAAAACCAATCCTCCCACTAGTTACACAGTCAGACCTCTGTGCTATGAGCACATTTGAAAGGAACCTGCTCAGGTCTGTGCAGCACTGTCGGATGTACATGAGCACCTCTGAAAAGACCAACCCATTCAGCCACACAAAGCACAGTTTTTGTGAATTAGGAAACAGGCACTCAGCAACACCGAGACCACAGAAAAGGACCAGACCGTTTTGCACCTTACAACCACCCACAACTCAACCTCTTCTTGAAGATCTACATGCACACTCAGCCTGGGAACTCTGAAGTGACATAAATGAGGCTGGTGTTCACAGCAGTATTTTAAGCACTGTAAATTTTGTGTCTTTTACAGTGAAAGTTTTGGGACTGGAACTCCTTCATTATCTACCTTCTGACTTCAGTGGGGACTGCAGATGATAGGAGACAGGAATGGCTTTCATTAAAGAGAAGTCAGGCCAGATACCAGTTTTTATCTGGTAAAAATACTGTACTTACATCCTAAATCACCTTAATACATAGTGAAGAAAATCAGAATTTTTTTACTCTAGAATTCACTGTTGAAAAGGGTGTCTTTCACATAGTAAATAGCTATTGATAAACTACTAAGGATGTAAAAAATCATGTAAAGCCACTGCAGACTTATCATGTGAGGAAAGGACAGTCTTTCTCTGTTGCCAATCTAATTCCCCAGTCTTGAAAAGCTACTTTAATGTTTGTTAAAAGCAGGTTCATGTTGCTTGATTATGTCACTGAAAGAATATAGTAAAAGTTCGTTTACATATTTTTGTATAAAGCAGATAAATTCCCACTGTTGATCTCAAACTGACAAAATTTATCTTGTGAATTAGTTGGTAAAATTTATCCAATGGGAAGAAGATCATTAAAATATTTTACAGTATTCAGCTAAAAGGTTGAAAGCCACAAGTCTTATGAGCTTGCTGCACAGATGCAATGGCTGTTACAAAGGTGAAATCATATTGTTCCCACCGGAAAATACTGAGCTACCTGTAGCACTGTAGGCCACAGGCTGTCACTGCAACCTCAGAGCCTACAGAGGGAATGTGACTCACCCTCCTGACCAACCACCGTGCAGGAATGCCACAGCTCCATCCCAGCTGTGCCGACAACCCTGTGCACAGGCAGGGCTCCCTCCCACTCTGGGACATGGGCACAGCACTGCTACAGGCTGTGGCTGAGTCCAGGGTTATCAGTGTCACCACTGGATCGTGGTTTGGAGTCGTTCAGCCTTTTTCAACATTGTGTTCTTTTCATTGAGAAATGAGTTAGGGAATATAAAGCCTCGTGCTTGAAAAATAAGGCCACCTAAGGAAAACATTTTGTAATCTGAAAAATAAATTCTGTAAAAATCTTATGACTTGATTAAGTGGATAACAGTAAAAACAAAAGTAGCAAATTTTCTGAATCATAAAATATTTAATAAGGTATATTTGGGGAGGGATATATTGTATATAAAATTTCAGATCACAATATGAAGCAATTTGAACCGTCTCCAAGCTAGCACTGCCTTTAATGCTGTGTAGATGTATTGCCACTGATACAAGACCTACTAAAAGCATACAGTTTAACTAATACAGAAGTGGCTTTTTTTAATGAACTATTTTTTTACACAACTAGAGTGTCTTGAATACCCTCTTTAAGTGCAAAAAACACAGATCACTTTACACTAATGCAGCAACAATGCATTCATATTGTTCTCATTAGTCATTAGTAGTCAACTTGCATAAGATACAAGAAAAGCACAATGAAGCTCACAAAAATAGACTAAAAATCAGCCCATTCTTGCAAAAAAATACAGCATAATAGAAGAAAAAGACAAAAAAGGGATTATGCACACCACAGATTTTGCAGTTTAATCCAAATGGCTTAAGTGCTGAATCTATTTATTTTTCCTGGTTTTTTGTGGGTCTTTCTTTTGGTTGGGTTTTGTTACTGGATTTTTTTTTTTTTTTTTTTTTTTTTTTTTTTAAACCACATAGACCAGGGAAAACTAANAAATCAAACCACATGGACCAGGCACAACTAATATTCAGGAGGCAGTGTGTAGCTAAAAAACATCACTAACTTTTTTTATCCCCAATATTGTTTCATTGTTTGACACAATTTACTTTCCTCTGTCCTGAGGTAGTTACAAAAAAACAAATCATAAATTAAGCATCAGCTAGGCCAGTGGGAGCTGAGGCTTTTCTTTTTCCTTTTCTTTTTTTTTTTTTTTTTTTCTTCTTTAAAAACTATCTGTTAACTGGCCAAAACTACCCTTGATGTTAAAAGACAGCTGAGAATTAGAGTTCTCACAACACCAAGAAATGGCTATGAGGGAAAGAGGGCTAGCTGCTTTAAAATGTGACAATATATTGAGTCCCATCAAGCTGGCTGGTCCCCTGC